>JAQPZY010001091.1:0-257500 GCA_029931535.1 Margaritifera margaritifera | reverse complement strand
ATGTATGTATGTATGTATGTATGTATGTATGTATGTATGTATGTATGTATGTATGTATGTATGCATGTATGTATGTATGTATTTCTTGTAGATCCCGCCGCTACTTTGTCTGAGCATCCTCAACTGGTGAGGTAGAGTGATCAACCAGACACTCTTCGACCTTGATGATACATTCAAGGTGTGTAGGGATTTCTATATTTACAACACACACACCACCTATCCCCACACTAAGTAGGGGAGAGACGAGAGGCCTCCTTTGCAAGGCGGAGGAAACCGGAGTACCCATATGATACCACTGTGCCATCAGAGGGAAGGCGGACCCTGCAGACATGTCACCTCTGCGCCTTTCTTGGGCTCGAACCAGATAGACTTTGGTCTGCGGTCTAACGCAGTAAACGCTTCAGTGAGTCGTAGACTCAGTGCTTATAACCACCTGCGCACCGAGGCACTTTAAGTATGTGAACAGTCCCATTGATGTGTAGAGTTATTCAACATTGTAACTCTTTTCTAAGAAAAGCTGCTACTATCTACTATATCAAAGGTAAACTAAAAAGGCCGCGTGAGTAGTGCAAACAGCCAATGAATACGGGAAGGCTAGGGTCAAGGCAAAATAAAAAAACGCCTGATTTTGCGAAGCATTTTGCCTGGAAACCGTATAATCGTTTATTTTAACTTAACACTTATTCGGAAAGCTTTAAATGAGATAAGTCTCAGCACAATATTTACATTTCTAGTACTTAATTTTTTTCTTCAAATCTTTTATTTCGCATCTTCTAAAATGTTCGTCATTGTTAAAAAATTTGAGAGAAGAAACAAAAAAGAAAAAAGAAAAAAGATAAATGGAACAACTTTTATCAAGTAATCGTAATCTTATTAGGTGCTGAATGCCTTATTATTTTGTTTAACTTTCAAATCGTCAATTGTTTCTTTGAAGATTTTTTCTCTTATTGGACCTTTTCTATGAAGGAAAATTAAAAAAAAATTGTTCTTGTCTTTGTTAATTATCTTATGGTCTGTTTAAAAGTTAATGCTGTAATTTAGAGACGTATAGATTCCTCTTAAGTGCATTATTTATGAGTATCATAGTCACTATTTTAAAGAACGAACTAATTTAAAAGGTCAATATTAGATATAAATTAAATTTCTTGGATACACGACGAATATGCAAGGTTTCTATTACTTTACCAGGTAATATTTTCTCATAAAACCCCCCAAATATAGCCATAGATTTTTTTCTCGTATTTTACCTTTTCTATGAAGGAAAATTTCAAAAAATAATCTCTATAATAAAACTTGCTCGGTAAGATCTGTTTAAAATTCTTTGTCTTTGTTAATTGTCTTATGGTCTGTTTGAAAGTTAATGCTGTAATTTAAACACGTATCGATTCATCTTAAGTGCATTATTTATGAGTATCATAGTCACCAATTTAAAGAAGGAACTAATTTAACATTTAAATATTAGATATAAATTAAACTTCTTGAATATACGACGAAAATGCAAGGTTTCTTGTGTTTTAGCAGGTAATATTTTCTCTACCCCCCCCCCCCAATATAGCCAATGAAAAGCTTTTATTATACCTTATTTCTCAATAATAGCAGTTTCTTTAAAAGAACGAAAGGCTTAATACAAGAAACATACTTTGTAAGCACATGAATTACACAAAGGAGAATGCCACTAAAATGTGGCGGCAAATTAAACTGATCAATTTCATAACAGGGTAAAGATGGTCATCAGCGTGGTATATCACCAAAATTTGTTTTTGAATGACCAAAGCTGTTTCTACACACCTGTTCCAGTATTGCCCATAATGAACCTAACTCTCTTGCCAGTACTGCTGTTTAAAATATCCGTCAGTTCTTGTTCGGTAGTGGGTTTGTACCACTGTGCATCACGAAGCACGAGTCGGACAGAGGACGAATCTGGACACTGTCCAGTGCATTTCTTTCCAGTACGTTTACATAGCTTGCCCTTCAAATCCTAATAAAAAAAGGTCAAATTTAGGTATTATATGATTTTAAAAATCGTTGCTTGTTTTAAGGTATTCCGACAAACGCAACTGAAGTAATGGAGAAGGACTTCAGGCCCATTGCCTGTATCTGTATTCTTTTTAAATTGTAAATTTTTTCTCCAAAATATTTCAAAACATTAAAACACACCAATGTGAGAGAGTAAGACATATTTTATGAACTTATGATAGTTACTAATTAGAAGTTATTATTAGTATCCATAACTTTAGCATACGGGTCTGAATTCTGTTTTCAGTAGGCACGCACATTCGGTTTACTAGGACCTTATCCACAGTCTCATGCCAAAAAAATTAACCATAATAATTTTGGATTTGTTTGAAATAAAGCTTTTTAAAATTTGGGTAATGGTTTTCGTAATGCATTGAATTTAGAAAATATGTTTCGAAAAATGAGAACAGCGCAGTTAATGAATGTATATACTGTCAAAGTTGAATGGGTTTTAAAGACAAATGCCGAGTCAGTCACCTAGTCGAATGAACAAATAACGACTGATGATTGGTTATACCAGGCATGATGTCTATGATAATATTATAAATCGAAAGAGATGCATTACTAGATAGTCGTGAAAATGATCTTTATGTGGCTAGAATTATATTTAAAAGAGATATTTGTGCATTTGTGGTACACCAAGCTTTTAAGGAATAGTAGCATTTCGGCAAGAGCTAAGTGGAGAGTTTTAACATAGGACTACGAACCAAGTGATTCGCATGTTTTTATTTCTCAGAAAAATGTTTCCAACCCGTAAGTAAAAAACCCGTTTGTAAAAGCTGTTGATACAAAGGTGGCAGAGCCTTGAAGATGCGTTTAGATTCTCTGCCTCTGACTACCCAAACAACTCAATACATCAGATGAAATTTTAAAGTCAGAGTTCATTTTTAAGCAGAGCCCCAGTTACAAAAGACAGAAACTCGAGACATAAACATAACATTGAAGCAATATGGTTTGATTAAAACACAAGGCTGAGGTTGCAAGAGTCTCCACTATTTTGATAAGGAACACACCATAAGGTTAACATATTAAAAATGAGATATGGGTAAGTATTAACAACACGGAATAGACTTTAAATCATTATATTACCATATATTCCAGGCAATGAGCATGTAAACAAGTACTTGCGAATACACAGAAACATTGCTGAGTGTGTATTT
The DNA here is from genome assembly GCA_029931535.1 of Margaritifera margaritifera. Classification (NCBI taxonomy): domain Eukaryota; kingdom Metazoa; phylum Mollusca; class Bivalvia; order Unionida; family Margaritiferidae; genus Margaritifera; species Margaritifera margaritifera. The sequence continues at coordinate 254,324 of JAQPZY010001091.1, read as the reverse complement.
ATATATAGCTCAAATTAATTCGACGCTTTTTGAACACGTCATTAGTACATCGAAAGCTAGTACAGATATCAGATAGTCTTGCTGTTGGTTGAATTCATGCTTTTCACTGTAAAGTTGATCAGCAAATTCTTTCTTACCGTATATACTCGCATAGAAACCTGATCCAAATGCAAACAACAAAGACTCTGATCTGCCGTCGCATAATGCGCCGGCAAATCAGGGTATATGTTGTTTGTTCTACTGATTAGTCCTTACAAACTGCATAGACCCAGATCTGCCGGCGCATTATGCGACGGCAGATTTGGGTCTATGCAGTTTGCAGTTGGTATTCGCTTATACGCGAGTATAGACGGTAGTTCATAGAGAGCAATAACAAATTTCTTTTCCTTAGGCAGTGCGCATGTGTGACTGGATTTACTTACCTCTATGTCTCCTATGTTGTCTTTAGAACAGGAAGGGTGTGTTACCATCGCTTTCATAGCATCCAAGATGGAACGGTATCCTGTAAAATATTGATACCACGAACGAAAATTATCTCGCCCTAATTTTAAAATCATGTCTTAAATTTGAAGTCCAGACATAATACATTTGCTTGTCGAAAATTCAGTCACAGTTATATTTTGCATAATCAAAGTGTTTAATTCTGAACTGAACTATGTGCCCAGGCTCATGTGCTGTTGGTAAAATCGGTGCTTACCTTGATCGTACAATTACTTTCTTGGAAACCCCCAGGAGCGAATAAATACAAATTTGTTTCTTTTTGCAAAGTCTCTTGTAGAGTGGAGTTACTGATATACTGGCTTTATGAACATTTATGGGACTCAAACTGACCCGTATGCGTTAGTGAAACTTTGGGGAAATTTTAAACAACACATGAAACGAGAGAAATGGTAGGAAAAACAAGCAGTTTAGTTGGGTCGGTGCTGGACAAATAACCTGCATTTTAAAATACCGTATGGAGGAATACTAGGACATCAAACCTAAACTAACTAGACCAGCCCAACTTGGGGTCTTTTGAAAGTCATTAAAATTATACAGACAACGCAGGCTGAAGTATAAGTAAGGACAGTGATCTGCTAGGATTTTCTAGGTAAATAAATGCCTTTTGGTTTTGACTCCTTGCTAGGCTAGAAGGCGATAAATTTATTCTACTTACGAACGGCAGACTAATTGATTTGGGCTTCAGCAAGGCATTTTTTTTTCGCTAAATAAAAATTTGGTATAGACTATGGTCTGAAATATTAGCAAGAAATTGCTTTTGATTCAAATGTAATTGCAGATAATATACTTTTTCATTACGTGTTAAAGTTTCTCTCTACTATTTTGAAATATACCGCACAGAGTAAAAAATAAGAAACGGCCTTGCGGCGACATGTTTGAAATTTTAGTAAAATAAATGCTCAATTGTGGTTTTCTAAAATAGCAAGCATGATTGGTTTAAGAAAATATGTACAGAAGACTACTATTGTGATATTTAAACGTTTTTTGTGTCTTCATGACAAGCCTTGTAGTATGTTAGTATACATGTCACTACAGTGCGTGGTGCAAATATATAGACTTGGATTTCCATGCAAGAGGGATATGGTTCGATTCTTGCTTAGGGTGAATAATTTTCTATATAAACTGAGAACCATCTGTCTACAAACCGGCTAGTACATAAAATGCAGATCAAATTTTGTCCTAATCCGTTATCAAATTAAGCTCGGAGATTAGACAAGGGTTTAAAACAAAGGCATGCCAACAAAAAACATGATAAATTTGCATTGTACGACAGAAGCGCAAGGGTCGCGTGGCACATTCACTAAGTGCACGTACAAGGTTCACTAGGAAGTAGCATGCACTAAAGGCATGCAAATTAAATAAACCAATTTCATTGTGCGGCTAACAGTCAATTTGTGCACGCTATATGCAGATCACAAGTAGGTTTATATTATAAGTCGAATGAGACAAGATAGACTTTCATATGGTTATCCCTCCTTCGTTTTTCCGACTTGAACAGTGAAACTGACATATTTTTACCTTACTATTTCTACTGATGATTGACAAAGGAGTATATCTTTGGAAAATTTTAGTTTTGTTCGCAAGTTAGTCTTAGAGCGGGATTCCGTTGTCTGCTATTATGGATCAAAGGTACGCGGTTATTAATCTAACTCGCATTTCATAACCGTAAGCTTCATCGAAGAATACATCTCCTAGATTAACTCGCAACCTTCCACACATCCTAACTGTTGATTATTAATGGAATAAATAATATTTTGGCAAGTTTCTGTTATTTTTACCTTTGTCTTCTGCAGATAACCATATCGTCATGTTAATCTAAGGTGGCGCTCTACAGATATTACGTACTTCTGAGAGAGTGACAGGTGTAAGATGAAGTAGTTTGCATTTGCAACATGCACATTAGAGAGAATGTTGGCATACCTCTATGCTACTCTCATGACTGTGACTGTGGCTGAAATATCTTTACATATTGTACTTGTGGAAATTGTACGTGATCTAAGCACACAGCTGACCAAAATGGCTGATCCCAAGTGCTCAAAAAATCAGCATGAATTAGTCCAAAGTACACCATCTTTAGCAGTTATTAAAATAGGGAAAACTAATTTTGCCAGAGTAGGCAATACCAGCTTCTGAAAGTGCAATGAATGAATCACAAAATATATAAGAAGTTAAAAAGTTATCTTTTTTTTTTTTGTTGGCAATTTGCGTTTGAAATCCAGGAAGTGAAAATGACCAAGCGGAGCTAGCAGTTTTTGTACAGGTGCACATCTGAAGTAAGGTTAAGCTGTATACTCTATAACCCAAATTAAACCCATCAATCATACACCAAAATAAAGGGAATTAAAAGTTCTTTTAACAATACCTAAGATATCGTTTTTAAATAGCCATTATAACCAGTGAGGAATACCTGGGTAATTCTTTTTCTTTAAAAATCTAACCCTATGCAAAATACGAAACTGTAGAGCGTCACCTAAACTTATAAGACACGTCAGCTTGCGTATATATGATTTTCCTTCTACATATTAACGCATTTGTTTCTCTTCATCTGTAATTTGTTTAAAAATAAAATTGTAGACCCTCCTATTGTTTGTAGTTTTTATGTGTATGCTTCCATCTCATACGATCGACTTGCTTTGAATATTTATATTTACATCGTTAAGAAAATACGGTCAGACATACCGTCTATTGTAAGAAGATCGACCTTTTATACCTCAGACAAGGCTCTGATGCAAACACGTTATGTTGAAGCCATCTTTTCCTAAAGCGGCCATAGGCAGTGTCAGACATAACGATAGCGCACATGGCACTTTTTCACTAATTTATACCAGTTTTATCAAATCTGTTGATGTTGTGCTATACACAGATGCCATGTTAGGTTGTACTGTTTATTTATGATTGTACTCCTTTGTATATTTTCTTTCAATTGTTTTCAAGATGGAAATGTAATCCTTGGGGTCATTATTACTCATCTACTGTATCCGTACAGGGAATCTGGAAGAACATAGTCTTATTACGGGGCGACAATGGCACAATAAAGGTTTGCCTCTGCGAAACATTTATTAGGTAACACTTTTGTCAGATAAAAGTCAATTTAATATCAGGCAGCCAAGTGCGAATTGGCTACAAGAAATTAAATTAGCTTCTACAACGTTGATCGTGGACCAATTGTAAACCTCAAAAGATTTTTCAGAAGCATGCTGTAGGCAATAGTAAGAGCTAAATGTTGCATGGTTAATTGTGCTGATGATGTTTTTGTCTCAATGGACATTTTTCTGCAAGTGTACGCTATTTATTAACCAATAAACTTAAAACATTTTAGCAATGTAAGTTTCATTGTGCCTTTGTTTTCTTTTTGCCTCAACAATGTTAGAAATTCTGTCTGGTAAAAGTCAATGTGTTATTTGGTAGTCGATTGTGAACTGACTAAGTGAAAATCGAATAAATATGTTTGCAATTTCTTCAGTATTAAGGTGGACCTATTGACATGTTAAAAAACTTCTTCAACAGCATGTTAAGTGCTGCATGGTAAACAGAGTTGATAAAGTTTCTGATTTACTCAACATTTGTTTGTAGGCATATGCTATTTATCACCTGAAAAGTCAAAGCATTTCAGGGATCAGGTTAGAAAAAGTTCAGAATTTACCATAATGACAACATTGTTGTATGTAGACAGTTTTATAATGATGTTCTTTAGTGGTGTTCATTTTGTTTTATCTCTAACGACTTGCTTTGTATAGGCTTATCTCAGAAACAACTTTGCTTTTAGACCAAATGCACAAACAACTAAAGCAGCTGTATTACCACTCATCAAATAATGGATCGTGATGTTTGAACTTGTATCATTTTCACGCAGGGCAGTAGCATCATCTGATAGTGTGGACGTTTGTTCTTCTTTTTTCAAACATCCAGTTTTGACGTGTTAAAATCATTATGAATATTTTCTAAGTTGTCTGCCAAGTTCTAAGTGGATTTTTGTTTTGGATTTATGGAATTACCTCTTTATATTCTTTACTAACCCTGCTTTCATTTTGTTTTTGCTTTTGTGTTCTCAGTCTTCCATTTAATTTACATGGAAGTTTATAAGCTAGATCAACATAAGTCTGAATCTGAACAAAGTTTAATTGCAAGTCGTATTTCAATGTTACTTTAAACAGTGAAAAATAATGTAAAATTGTATTTCTTAAATAAAAACAATGGATTCAAAGTAGTGTCTTAGATATGAAGAAGAGAAATATATTGCTGTATTCTACAAAAATTTGTAATCTGTGCAAACATTTTAAAAAGGTGTAAAACAATGGATTAACGAAAACAGAGAACAACTGAATGAATACATGTGAGATAAACAACATACGGATAAAATCTTCAGAATAATTTACATGACAAGAAGTAGAAATTTACAAGTATTAAGCAAAACATTAAATCAGATACAAATTTAAGAACAAAATTGGTGTTCCGTCTATTGATTTTACAAAACCTGAAGGTATCTGTGATGACGATCTTAACTATCATCATGTCATACTGTGTTCGTCAGTTGATTTGACTCACCCCGTCAACCCGAACAACTGACAAAATGTTTTTACTGATCAAACACCTAATACATGAAAGTCATTCTAAAAGTTCTACAATACTTCGGGGAAAAAGATTGAAGAGCACAAGAAAAAAGTTGAATACATCAAGAAGGGTAAATCATCATTAAGGAGATTGTGAACAGTATTTTATGATCCATTCTCCCTGCGAGACTTTATTGCATGGTAAACATCTAATCATGTTATAACAACTATTGTAACACTTGCGGTTAAAGGAACAAATGCATGAACAACAAAAGCAACCTGTACACATTTAATTAGAAACTATTTTAGTATTTTTAGGTTCTTTCTTATTGTCTACGGTTGGCCTTTTACAATTAATATGTTTGAAGGTTATTAAACTTCCGCTTATTTCATATAGAGATAATCCCAATTTAAATGTTACACAAAATCCAGTCAAGTATCTAATTCCGTTTGATCTCATGTAATCATCTTTCATTTCATTTTGTAAACTGTCAAAGTTGTCTATTGAAAAAAATGGGTTAATCAGTTGTCACAACGTAAATTACAATATCTGACAATGACTTGGAAATTTTTAGCAGCTTTAGGATTGACAAATATCTCAAGTCTTCTTGATTTCTTTTTCATCAGTCTTTCCCAACTATTTTTCGTTACATGTTATCGGTTATCTCTTTGCATGTTCCATTTGCAACAGCTATATTTAATTCCTGATTATGCGTCTCAATTTATGTAATTTCAACTGAGTTCTTCCTATTTTTGTCTTCGAAATATCCTAATTGTTCTTCAGCAAATTTGTAGCTTTGGCACGCGTTTGGCTACGTCAATAGTTTTGTCCATTTCTTTGATATTTAAATAAACAAAACAGGCTGATTTAGTTTGGGTTGGCGCCTTACGGAACATCAACACAAGAAGGTTATTTAGAACCGAGGAAATTGTACTACAGTTTCATGCCCAAGGACACACCACGGTAGCCGATTCGGGCCGATCCGATAGTAGGATTCGAACCAGCACCCTTTCGGTCGCGAGTCCAACACGCAAACCACTGTGCCTACGCTCCAGTAAAAGAAATATGGCTGAGGGTGGCGAGTCTTTTAAAGATTCTGAAGAGTATGATAGTCTTGAAGATTACAACATATTCTATTGATGTGTTTCCATGTTTTCGTCAGTGAAATAACGTAGCTGTACTTAAATTAGAAGCAACAATAACTTTTTAACAGTGTTTGAGATGGTCGAAACAGACGGTTTAATATGTGTCCTGTTTTTAACATGTCTAACTAATATGCAGGTTATATAAGACCGTTTACTTTTAATCAGTCTAGATATTAATTCATTTGTTAATCCGTTGTTGTATTGCATAAGGAAGCAAGCCTAGCCACTAGGTTCATATTTGTCTACGTTATAATGTTTTTTTTTCACCGGACAGTTTTTATTTTCAATATTCAAAAGTACCTGCTCCAGAGTTATGTTTACTTTTGAAAGCAACCAACACAACAGCAGGTGTAACCCCACCAAGACCTTTGTGTACAATGTTATGTTCTTCTGGCTCATTATCGATCAAGTATTTTTTTTCCCCGGAGATGTCTCCAGTCATGGTGTGGTGGAATCTTAAAATTATTGCAGATGAAACTTAAACAAATATTTAATGGTTATATTCCAAATACACGTTGCTTTGGGAACGATTGGACAACAATGCATACTGTAGTACTTATTATTGTAGTTTATTTTCAATTACCAGTAGATGACAAATGAAACTTTTCAGATAATTGGATCTTATTATTCTGTATATCTACACACTGTGAAAGATGTACTGGATTTTACTTCATCCATAATGATGTGAAAATTCTTCCCATATCAACTGATTTTGGTAACTTTTATGGCAATTCTTTATACAGAGCCAACATTTTATCCCGGAAAAATGCATAGTGGTTTGTCTAGTTTATGGCTGTACCTTCTTTGAATGAAATTAGAGAGAAGTTTAAAGTCTCCATTATTGCACAAAAATTGATGAAATTTTTATTTACCCTTATTGTGTTCAAAATCTCATAGACTAGTTTCTAGTCCTTTATAATGTATTTGTTTTTCAGCTTTTTTTAAAGATGTAATTTGAATTAATTTCATATTTTTAAATGATATCTCTATTGATTTCTTTCGTAATGTCATTCATTACACCGCTAGGGCGTTATGTAGAATATAGTCGCTTCATTATGTTTTTCATGTGTAAAAATTTGTTGTCTACTGTGATGTTTTTATGTACTCTTTTTTCGCTCAATGGTATTTCTCATATCAGGCATGTTTTAATTCATTATTTGCTATTGCACCAGTGTTGGCACATCTGTCCTTGAGTAAAAATTCAATCTCTTTAAAAACTAAAAATTATAATGCTCCTTAATACTACTGTGTATGTATTATCATTCAGTCGCCTCCGATGGAGAGGTGTATTTTTGGTTCATCACTTATTTAATGGCATAATAGTTTCAGCTGGTTCCCAACTTTTAATGAAATCATCATACCTTTTCCATTTTACGAGTGAGTATGTTGGCCATTCATTCTTTTGGTCTTCAAGATCTTTTCAACTTCAAATATGTCATCTTGTTCGTCGTATAGAGATAACTTTTGTTTCTAAAACAATGCATGTATATCCTCTCCCTTCAAGTCTTCCAGGTTTCATACGACTGGATCACAAAAAATTACTTGTCGGGTTTTAAATAATTCCTACTTAAATTTAGGAATGTAACCTTTTTTAAAAATTTGTTTTGTATTTGAAAAATTTAACTGTTTCACTTATCTAAATTTAGGAGCTACAAATGTATCAGTTGCTAGGTAACCGCATAAATTTATCCATTAAGGCTTTTTCTCTTTGAAGGTTTCTCTGAAAGCATCATATATGTAATTCCTTTCTCGTGTTTACTTTTTCAGTCCAAGAGTATTTTGAGAAGAAATGTATCACTGCAAAAATGTATTTGCATATATCGTTGTATTTTATATGCTTGCATGACAGCTATGTCTGTTTGTCACTGGTCACCCACGTTACTAATATAAACGCTTTTGTAGGAAAATCGTTTTTCTTGCTTGTATCTATAATGTGAAGGTTGATTTTCCGTTAACCATTCTTCCCACTTAGCGTATTTTTTTCTTTCCTTTTGTCTTGTTAAATTTGTTCCCACAATTGATTGATATTTGTGTAAGCAACTGCACATTAGGATTGTAGCAAAGATCTCTTAAAGACTGTTCTTTGTCTGTCGTCTATAATGGAGAGGCGTATTTTTGGTACATTATTATAAAATTTCATAAAAATATCCAGAGAATACTTTATGCCTGATCAATTGTCTGAAGCCTTGTTAGCATGCCCAACAGAACATTCATCTACAACAGGTGCTTTTATTTTCAATAATTTGCAAAGTTTTTTCAGTCCTTTCAAAAGTATGAATTATTTCAGATTTTTGTCAAATTGGTTCATTCCTGTGGTTGAATCTACGACAGCTACTTCATATAATGAATTACCATGTGTTGTTTAAAATCGAACTTTAGATTCTATAAATTCTATCCCTTTTTGGTCGAATGGTTGTCGATTGACCTTGTAAAATTTACAATATCTTCAACTTGTACTGTAAATTTATCCAAATACAAATCTGTGTATTTATTTACATCAAATTTGTAATTGTTTCATTCTTCATAGCGTACTATTTTAACCATCTTGCAATCAGGGTTGGTGTTATCATCATTAAATGTAACATGTAAATCAGATTCTTTTCTAAAGCATTGTATTGTACATTTTGTGATGTTTGAATAAAATAAATCAACAGTTTTATTCTCTTGTGTGTCATTTTGTTACACAACTAGCTTTGACCACAATTTCATCCCATCCAAATGCACATTATTTCTTGATACCCACGGTGTTGCTTTCATGTTAAACTCGTCGCCAAAAAATGAACGGTCTAATATCAACCCATCTACACTGATGCAATAAATGAAGTGGAAAGTGCAGAAAAAGGGTGAGCGGAGATATGTAACAAATTAGGTACTGAGTGCGAATGAATGTTTGGTAAGAAACGTATCAGTTCATATCTTAATGTAAACCAAACAGTGTTAAAAATACTTAAAAAATCTAGAGACAGTTAATGCTTTTCTAAAAATATACCCATTTAGACAATTATGATATGGTCTATTGGAGAGGAAGATACACCGTAAACGCTCGTTTGTAAATTATACCTGTGCACCTGCAAATAATCCCATCAAAGGCGTTCTCCACGGCTTGTTGAGTCATCTTTATTGGGTATTGTGGATTCATCAGAAATCTGTAAAGGAAAAAATTGCTTTAAGTTCTATCTTTCTTTTTTTTCAACACAATTTAAAAAATACATGTAAAAAACAATAGGATGTGCTTAACTGAACTATATAATATATTCAGATCTGATCTTTGTATCAATCTGTACTTTTCTTAGAACTTGTCACTAATGTGTACCATAATGTTGATTTAAAACATTCGCACTTTTTATATTTCTTGCAACGAAACTTTAGTATTTTATTTCACTCTATTGAATGCACTCTAATTAATCAGACAAATCAGCATATATGCCTGTGTGCGCGAGCAGCTGCCTCAATGCTTTTTCAACAAAGGTTCATTAGTGGTCTTAATAAGAAACATGTTTGTTTTTTGGGGTGGGGGTGGGAGTCTGGATAAAGCAAAGCTAACAACAAATAAAATAAAATTGTATGGAATTCTTTTCGATGTTTTACTCTTTTCTTATCGAGCATTATTCTTCAAATTTTCAAATGCTATAACCGAAGACTTTATCCAGATTTATATAGGAAAATATTGAGAATAAATGTTAATATATAAGCATTTTGTCTCAAAACAAAAGTGATATTCGAAAGAAGTTTTGCCGATGTTCGTATTCAAAAGACCCAGAAGGATTAAAACCGAGTACATAACCTCTCCTAATTATCAAGCGAATACAAAACTGGTTTCAAATTGGTTGACGATATGGAAGTGATCTATAGCTAAGTTAATGGATACTTACGAATACATGTTCATGACTTGCCCAGGGCTACAGTACCCACATTGGGTACCATCGTATTCCGCCAGGGCTATCTGGATGGGATGAAGTCCTGTCTTCTGGCTACCAAGTCCTTCAATTGTGGTGATTTCCCAACCATCACAAATCAATAGCGGACACAGACACTTAAATCAGCATACAAGCCTCATTATCAATTTGATTGCATTTACTATAGGAATAATAACGCTTATTTAACCGTGGCTTTGAATTTAAACATGGAAAGTGCATCACAACGACAAATACAACTACAGCCGTAAGAATAAATCGGTGAAAAATGAAAAGTGCTGTTTAAAACATATTATTTTAAACAAGAAAATTACAAAGAGATCTTAATCATGTGGTTCAAAGCAATGTTATTTATTTGTAATTCATTTGGAACTGAATAAGCTTAACAAAAGGTTTTAGGACATAGATTGTGTTAGACGTTTTGATTGTACAGACAAATTCTACAAAAGAGAGGTAACTTTCTCAGCGAGAGGAGGATTACATTTTGTCCGGATAAAGAATAGTTAGATAGATTAGATAGATAATTTGCAAGTGTTTCAGTAGCTTGGAAGGCATATACAAGATATAACCCTACCCACACTCCCTCCCCCCCCCCTAAAAAAAATGTTATAAAAAATTAAATTTTCCGTCATATGTAAAACTTGTAAGCAATTATATGCCTGACTTTCAGGTGGATCTACCTTAAAGAAAAAAGTTCTAATACAAATGACGTACCGAATTGATGGCGTAACTCAGTTCTGTCTGCGTTATTATTTCAAACAGCTTGGTTTGCACTACACAGATGCCACATCCTCCTTCACCACACATCAGCTTTGTTCCCATGGAGATGTTTTGGTCCCGAAGAAAGTCATTAAGAGTGACATCCGCGCCATACTCGTTTCCCACTGGAATAAAATCCAATTGCATTGAAACTTTTACTCTTCTCTGTTGTCCACGGATAGTTTATGCGTCTTGTTTTTTTACTTTGGTTTCTCTCCAGTATGTATAAACCAGGCATGTGCAGTACAATCTTAGTACAGATATCTAACAATGTGATTAAAAATGTATACCTTTATGACCCTTTCAAACTGCATTTATTTTTCATACAATAACATTTCAGATGTTAGTGTTATGACTGTAGAGAATTTGTCAAGATTCAGGGCCGTGTACCTAATAACAAGTTCAGACAGTTCTCTTGTGAATTTCGAGATTGAAGCAATACAGTGTACTTATAACCGGCTATGTTTTTTATTTTATTTACTATTTTGTCTTTTATGCCTAAAGTTCTTGGGGAAAATAATGAGGACTGATAGCAGTTGAATCGTGTCCACATGACGGAAATCCTATGGAAAAGGAAGGATCAATATAGGAAGAAGAAGTCGCATTATTTGAAAACCTCTGCGAACAGATAGAATAGGAATTTTAACCCGAGCAATTCATAACCCCCCAAAAACTGTGATAGAAGATAAGTTTTCTCAGAATTTTCGTTGCTTTCAGTGGTGAATCTGGCGCCCCCCCCCCCCTTCTCCTCCACCAAAAACAAGTGAGTACGAAGCAACCGGAACTTTTCCTAGATTAAGTTTTCTTTACTGGCAGGATCTTCTGAGCGCTTTGTCCCCTGGGCCCCCACCAAGGGTTCCATCCCATAGACCAATTGCCTACTTGTTGTATACGACCCCCCCCCCCCAGAATATTTCTGCCCCCCCCCCCCTGTTTTGACCTTACTCTTTACTTAAAACGTCTGACGTATTTGTTAGCACCATATAAAAGGGCGATATTTGTTTTCAAACGTATACAATGCACAGACTCTGTGTATAACTTATGGCCATGTGAACAGTAAATAATGTTCGCCCAGTAAAATCTGAGTGCTGATGGGTGAACTGGTTAGAGCGTTGGACTCTGTATCCGGTAGTTGTGGGTCCGCAACAAAATTAAGAACAACATTGGTCTCAAAAATGGCCTGCCGTAGTTAATACAACACACAACTAAAAACACAAACACACAAAAAAACACGATAACAATATTATGTATACTGTTATTTACCTGTGTACTGTTTTCCGTTGACTGTCAAGGTTATCGTAGATTTGTAGGGAGGAACGGTGCGGAATTTGAAGAAATGTCCACAGTTTGAACAATGGCCGCCAAACACGCCATTTTGCAGAGTTTGTGATATCGGAAGGTGCCTAAATAGATTCAATTTCATTTTTTTAAAAATTACATTGATCCACTAAATGTAATAGATATAATATTATTAGATACGAAATTTAAAAAAAAAATAAACAAAAAAGCAACATTCGATCAGCATATTTTTTGAACACTAAATTGGATCAAACAAATTTACCATCTCTTTTCGCGCGGTGAATAACGTTTGCATTGAAAATTCGCAAGATTAAAAAAGCAAACAAACAAAATTTCCACATAACCTTATTAATGTCATTGTTTTTTTGTTTTTTTGGGGGGGGAGGGGGTCTTTAAAAAAAAATCCTATTCTATTAGGTATGAAAATACTGTAACTGTTTCATTGCTGAGGAGACCAGAAGGTACTGTTTGAACTCGTTTCGATTTTATGCAACAAAGCTTTGAAATTCTTCATCAAATGCTTTTAGGAAGGACGTATCTCTTGATCCATTGTCGAGCCCTAATATCAAACGGAATAGGGAAAACTGGACTTGTAGCTTGTCTGCAGATAGCCAAGAATGTGCATGCCAGCTTTTCCATTCTTGGTGGCACAGCTGGATATGTTTTTCCTGTCTCTAGATCAAGCATTAATATATCATAGTTGCTCTCTCTGTCTCTCTCTCTGTCTCTCTCTGTCTGTCTGTCTGTCTCTCTGTCTCTCTCTCTCTCTCTCTCTCTCTCTCCAAATAGATGTCTGAGTTAATTTTTATCGTAAAAATTATTTTGTCTTCAAACTCCTTGTACAATTAAATGCCTTTTTTTTAAAAAAAATCCTTCTACAAATTATGCGACATTAAAAGGAACTACACTGACAATGATCATGTGATTTCAAGTGAATTCGGAAACAGCGTATATAAACTATAAGTCGTTTCCAACTGCAAAACATCATAGACCCTGATGGGCAAGCAGATAAGGGTGTATGTTGTTTTATTTTTTTACTGATTATTCCTAGCATTCAGATCTGCTGACTCATTATGCGACAGCAGATTTGGGTCTGTGCAGTTTTTGAAGTTGGATTCGGTATATAAGGGAGTATGTACGGTAGTTAATGCCACCTTTATTATACAGTGCTTTAGTTTCATGTGCGTTTTAGAGTACTTGTCTAATATAGAGTGTCTTGTAAACATGCTCTTTCTATTTACTATCTCTTATGTTTGAGTGATGTCTCCTATTTCTCCGATTAGGCCCAATTAATATATTTAGCCCTATTTCTCGAAATTGGATCAACGAATTTTCCCTAAACTTTTCCTAATGTTGGAGCAGATTCTTAACTAGAAACTGTCAAAGATGGGTAGAAATTAAAATCCTTTAAGTCGGGGTTCAGTTGGGGTAAAGTGTTGATAGAATCGGTCCACACTATACCGCCTCTAGAGAGCCGGTACCCACACGGACATTTCTGGTTTCTGTGATATCCATCGACTAATTTTGTCAATATTATTTCTTCTAGGGGTGAAACAAATTTCCTATCTACAAACTCTTAAAGAAAAGTCCATTTCAAAATCCTTCTTGCTCTGATTTTTAGACAAAAATAACTGATTCTATCTATCACATTAGTTTTTGAAAGCATTATACTGAGATAAAAGAAAGAAAAATAAAATACCCTGTTTGGAAAGAAAACCTAGCCTCCATTCTTCAGCCTCTCCCTTCTCCCCCAAGAGATCAAACGGTCGGTCCTTAATACTTAAACCACCTACCACCTACTAACCTAACAATCTACATGAACTAGAACTAGCTACAAGCATACGAATACATACATTCATCCACCAATGCACCAATCCATCCATCCACAAATACATATCATGAAAGGAGAGGGGAATATGTATTTTCTGCATTGTGTGGTACAATTATTCAACCCTTATCATTTGTCCGCAGTCACTGAAAAAATGAGGATGAGGCAAAGTTTGAATATAGACACGGAAAATGTGTGTGTGTGTTTGTGTGTGTGTGTGCTGTCAGTTAAACTCGACATCATATACTTACTTCGTGTCACAAACTGGACATCTAATAAAAGGATCCCTTTTAAACTGAGACATCTCTCAACTGATAACATCCAGTGTTCATTGATACATAGTCTTATGTATGGACCTATATCAGACGTGCAAGTGGGTGTAATAGCCCACGAGATGGGGCATGTCATATGATAACCACGAGGTACATTTATCTATCACATTGAGTATGATAGTAAACGACCTGTTTTGAGACCGTGGTTTAAATCAACATCTTATCAACGGCGTTTATCAGCTTTATTAATGTCATCGTCACCATTATCCACCACCACCACTTCCACAACTATCATCATGTTCACTATCATCGTCTACTACTGTTGCTGCAGCTGCTGCCACTACTACTACTACTATTGCCATTACTACTTCTACTATTTCTACTCCCGCTATTGAACTATTGTTGTTGCTGCAGCCGCTACTACTTCTACTGCTATTGTTGCTATTGTACTATTGTTGTTGCTGCAGCCGCTACTTCTACTGTCATTGCTTTTTTTGTTGCTATTACTACTACTACTATTACTACTACTGCTATTGTACTATTGTTCTTGCTACAACCGCTACTACTTCTACTTCCACTGCTATAAATGTTACTACTACTACTGTTCCTCTTACCCTTACAATAAACATTTTAACAATCATTTCTATCATTTCACTTTCGTTCTCACCAGTAATGGGATGGATGATGATATTCAGCCAGTTTATTGTATTACTTGATTGACAAATATAAAATGTTTCGAATGGAAAGAAACTCTGGATGTCATCACTTATCTTACTACTTTAACTATTTTAACTACTGTATCTAAATCATGCTTTGCAATCAAGCAAGAAAATAAGGGACGAAATAGAAGGCAAATAAGGGGAGTCCTCATTCACCTTACCACTGAAAAATGCTACGATCGTTTTAGCGTGCACATTTAAAATACCCCCCCCCCCCCCCCCCCCGCACACACATATATAAAAAACAACAAATGAGCCACAATTAGGTTCCATATTCTCAGAACTGTCCTTGCCATCTCTAGTTCTCCCTGGTATCGTCACGGGAATTCTGGCTCACTCATACAACTCCTACGCTTGGCCCCTACTATCGTGCTGTTGAAATATTAATACTGCACTCAATGGATATGATAAAATGTTACAGTCGTGCTACTGAAAAACCACCAAACGATATGGAACGAAGAAAATACCAGATATTAACGTTGCGAATATTGCACATTTAGGAAGCAGCTTGATTGAGGAAGATCAAAAGTGTATTTTTATGTGCTGGAATAATGTGATGATTTCACATTTAAGTGTTTATGTAGTAGAACCATCACACACACACGCACGCACACGCACATACACGCACGCATGCACGCATGCACACATACGCACGCACGAACACATGCATATATATATATATATATATATATATATATATATATATATATATATATATATATATATATATATATATATATATATATATATATATATATATCCATCCACGTCATTTTAAACAAAAATACACACAAAATAGATAAATGGAAATAGGAATTAAAAAAATACAGAATACATTCAAAACAGGATAAAACAAATGTAAGTAGAAAATCCAGAGAAATTCTATTCTGATATCAACCAACTGGAACAAACAAATTCACACAATCAGTACGAAACCTAGATGTTACTGTCGACAGTACTCTCTCATTACACCAACATGTCATGAACATATGCAAGGCTGCATATCTGGAGCTGAGACGAATCAGCTTCATTCGCAACAGTTGATGCCACTAAAATACTTGTGTGCTCCTTAGTACTTTCAAGACTGGAATATTGTAATTCACTTCTATCTGGTTCGTCTCAGTATCTACTACAGAAACTTCAAAAAGTTCAAAACACAGCTGCTCGGATCATCCTTAGAGTACCAAGAACCGAGCACGCATTCCCCCTGCTCTGTACCCTACAATGGCTACCCATTCGATCCAGAATCAAACATAAAATGTATTCTCCATGCTACAGTTTGTTGACTGGGTCCACTCCAAAATACCTATCTGACCTCACCCATGTGTACACCCCAGCAAGATACTTACGCTCCTCTTCCGACACTCGTATTCTCATTATTCCCACTATAAAAACATTCTTTTGCATACCAGGGCCCAGCTACCTGGAACGAATTGCCCATTGAACTTAGACACAAGAACACTGTGATCTCCTTCAAGGGTGCTCTTAAAACTCATCTATTTCGACTGCAAGAACAGACTTAAAGACTTAATAATGTTTCCTTACTTTAATTATTTTCAGAATGTTTTGTTGTCTCATTTCATGGTGTTTGTTTTTGTAGCCATGTCTTTATATATGTTTTTATGTGTTATCTAATATTATAAAGCGCTTAGAACTTCTAAAGATTAGGCGCTGTACAAAGTCCTCATTATCATTATTATTATTATTATTATTATTATTATTATTATTATTATTATTATTATTATATAGTGATATTGAATAATATTGATTCAGAAATGGAATATATGTATTTCGTGGCATCGAATTGACGATCGCGATGTATTTCCAGTTCCACAGCTCAAGAGTCCCCTTATTCCCTGCAGACCCGTTGGTCCCGACGCTTTGGTCCCTCACTATGAGTAAACCAATATCGTCCTCCGAGCCAACGTCACCATCGACCCCAGAATAAGAGTTACACGAAATCCCACAGAGTTCTACGACTCCCCGTCAACAACAGCTTTACAGCTGAAGATTGCTTCTGTAAAGTGGACAGCTTCCTGACAAAACTCGTTGTATTGTGATTATACAGCGATAGTTTTGGGCTATAAGTACCCTGGTTGTAGTCAAATCTACGACGGGAGAACTCGAGGTAATTGGGTTTCTCACTGCAGGCACTTTGCGCTTGTGGCAGTGGGTAAACGGAACTCAGTACTGTGAAATAGCTAAGGCTAAAAATAAACCACCCTCGGGCAACGCTGTACGCGGCAACGAAATCCGGGTACATTTTCGTTCATATATAATGCATAAATATTTTACTACACACAATTCTGTGACAATGTATTTGAAAGGTTTAACACAATCCTAAAGACTAGAATGTGGAAGTATTTCACTCAAACTGAAACGAACAAATGGGTTGACATTGTACCACATATAATTAAGGGATACAATAATACTCATCACATATCACGAGACATGACGGAGTTAAATTGACCAATGAGAAAATAAATTGGTCAAAGGTATTTATGAATCTATTCGGTTACCTGACAACTGATAAATTTGGAACCTCTAAATGTAAAAAAGGTGAAACAGTCAAAATTTTGAAACACAAAACAATACTTGCAAAGGGATACCTTCCTAAATTTACAGAGGAAATATTCAGAGTCAGGCAAGTAATATTAGGTGATCCGGTTGTCTACAAACTGGAAGATTTTATGGGAGAGTATATTGAGAGCATGATTTATGATCAAGAGCTATCTCTATCTGACAAACAAGACGACATACAGAGCTGAAGATCATAAGAATGAAAGATAAAAATTACATTCTCGTGAAATGGAAAGGATATGATGACTTATTTAACAGCTGGAAACAAGCAGTAAACATTAGTTCGTTAAAACAAACGACTGAAGCACAATACATATGTAGTAGTGTCTAGGAGCAAGAAAACTTCGAGTTTTTGAAAGATAATAAGTTTCTAGATTGTGACAGCTGTGGAAATAACGGTACATTGAAAATTGAAAGAGTTAAACCATGCATGCGTTGCGAATTTTTATTGATCACGAAACCAGATGGAAAAAGAAAGTACATCCAAAAACATAACAGTTAAACAATAAAATGGTATACATGAAAAAGGTAACAATGCGAGTGAAGTGTATACATTGTCCTGACTGGGTAATAAATGACATTGGAGAAGAAACGAAAAGAGACAACATTCAAAAATATGAAGTTGATTTTTACTGCTTTTAAAAAAGCTGAGAAACAAAATACAATGTAAAAGACCACAAACTAGTATACGAGATACAGAACAACATAAAGGGTAATGGGAATCACACAGACGCTGATGAATTCATTCAAATATTTAGACTTCTTTCAAATTTCATTCAAAGAATGTATAGCTGCGATACACACAAACACTCAATCAACTATGCATTTTTCATGGAGAAAATATTTACCATAATCAATTTTGAAGTGTCAAAAAGGCCTTCAATTAAATAGAATGACCACAAAGTTAACTAAACACAGTTAATATAGAGGACATTTTACACAATCTTGATGAAGTTAAAAACAGTACAACTTTTACTGCATGTGGACATACAGATTTTAAAAAGTCTGTTTTCACAAACATCTGTAATACTTGAAATTCAAGCACACGAATGATGTTCCAATGAGAAAGAACAAAAGTTGTAAAAATGTCGCAAATATAACAGATACAAACAAGTAAAGGAAATATAAAAAAATGAAAACAAAATAACAGGAATGCAATTGATTGCGTGAAAGCAGCGAGATTAATTTGGTTTTCAAATGGAGAAAATGAAACAATTGGAGTGCCAATCAACTGAGAATAACATATTAATGTGGAGAAACAGTAAATAGAAGCTTGTTGTATTTCGGCAAAAAAAGTCAATTTCATCTGATTTTTGTGTTAGCAAAGCTAAAACCTTATGGTAGATAAACGGATTCCAGATAGAGCAAAATTAACCGGTACAGAACCTCACCAATTTTTAATGCATTAAATGGTTAACTCGCCCTAACAAACCTAACACTACAAAATGCATTTAGAAAAATAAAAAGGTACTACACTAAACATGATTTGTTCGCATACAAGACGTTAAACGTTTATTTTTAAACTACACTTTAAACTTGACAGTTATGGCTTCCAGATTAGATACAGATCACAATGTGTCCTAAAATTTTGACAGAATCAATTAAACTGGGCAGTGTGGATGACAACATCTGCTTGTGGTATTTCTTCAATGCATGTGATAGACAAAAACATACCAGAATGAGTAAAATCAGTATACAAATTTCACTTTTGTTTCCAGAGAAAGCTGCTGTGTGAATGTAAAATACCTTTCCAGACGACGATGCGTTCAAATCAAATAACAACAGGGTAGCTATGGAATAAATAAATTTGATCTGCGAACAATTTTAAAATAACCACCACAGCATGAATGGAAATACCTTATGGGATAAAACAAATCCTTGATCGATTATGAGCCAGAAGAACATAGAACTACATCTGTCGTTGTGTCAGCTACATGCGAACGCAAATAAACCTATCCATCAGGTACGTTTGAATACTGGAGAACATTGTCAGCTTTTAAAATGAATTGTATGGGTAGACAAAGAAGAACTTACAGGCTGGACATGCTTCTTTCTGCACGATAGTAATGGTCAGAAAGACGAAGGTATTTCAATGTTGAATTAAAGCAAGATAGTAATGGTCAGACAGACGAAGGTATTTCAATGTTAAATTGAAACATAAGGTATTATGCAATCTGTATTTTAGGCGCACAGGTACAAACAAGAACATTGATTATACAGTCTGTTTTGACTGTCAGACACGGTTGAAAAGATAATGGAACTGTTAAGTTTAGAAGAGCACGGTTACAACACCGATGAAAACATCACGGTAAAATTCCAACAATACAAAATAGATTCAAAGTGAAATTGAACTATGCTCTTGGTGATAACGGTATCGTTTTGTTACCGAGATGGATACATCAGCTTACATAAATCCAGTTACTCGTTCAAACTGAGGTTAAATACATGCAAAACCCTAATGAAATCTGTTTAGCTGTTTGCACAGTCCATTTTTGATGTTGTTCCCTCGGAACGATACACGTTGCCTCTGACACGATGATGCATTCAAAATCAGAAAACAACATACGGAACTTTTAATCCATAATGATAGCTTCTTAATTTGACAAATTATCTTTTTTCATGTATTAAATCTATCAAGTCGTCTACATTGTAACATCGCATTTTTGTTCTGATAACTTTTCTAATGCACTGAAAAATGAAGCAACATTTTGCAGATATTGTTTCTGTCCCTCATGTTTATTTATCTGTGATGACACCAAATTTTGAAAATTGTTTTATTTCAATGTAATGATAACTTCCATTGCTGTAGTTATGAGGATCATTTTTAGCGAATATGATCAACATGTCAGCGTGTCCACCTTTCTCTGCCTCAGTTATTCTAACTGGTTTAATATAATTTATATCGTCTCTGAAGGAGAGGTCTGTTGAAAACAGAACTGTTGCACTTTGCTGCACACATCTCTATACTGCTTCCAATATTGTATAAACATGAATAGATATATCAAATTCATTCTCGACCTTCCGAATCGTCTCTACTTTCACTGGATATCTGTTCATACCACTGAGTGTAATTATGTCGCGCATCCATTCGTACTTTTATTTATTTCCTGTCCAAATTTGGTATGCAAAATGTAAAATAAACATTCAATAATAATACATATTTCACCTCTGTCCATCTTTCTGTGGTACACATCTCTTTATTTATTTTTTTTTCTACTTACTTAGTAGGACTTTTCATAAGTCTGATCATTAAAGTCTAACTGTATCATTACAGAATTGTCGAATTGTTCGAATGATTATATTCTTCAAGAAGAGTTCAATGTCATTGAAAAATTCATAAAAATCTTGATTTTTTTCGTAATGATTTTATTTAAAGTTTGCTTAATCATACATCTTAATGTGTTTCTATTTTTAAGACGTTATAAAGGAGCTTTCATTTGTTTACACTTGTTTTGGAATTGGTAAATCTAGTACTTAAGCCTTCCTCGTTTATTCATTTAACTAACAATGCTTCAAGATATATTTCACAGTGTTATGTATGATGTTTATATAATATTATAAATATTTTAGGAAATTATAAATGTTTCTTCACTTTAATATTTGCTTAAATCTTAATGTTATCAGGAAAAACATGTTTAACTAGTGTCCTTGAATTAGGTTGTTTTGATCAATATGTTTTCTCAATTTGAAGGTCAAGGTTGAATTTTTGTTTACAAGTAAAATTCCATTAAGATGACACACATTCTAGAACATTCTGTCATGTGACCAATCTTTATATATGCCATGTTTGGTGGACATTTATTCAGTTTTGACATTACCATCAGTCTTGTAAAGAGCTATTACAGTTGTGAAAATTCATTACAAATTCTAAGAGAGGAATTATTTTAAATATTCATTGGATTATAACAGTGCTCATAAACTTTTGGATTTTGGATTTTTAATTAATGATTTTGGAATTTAACTGAACTTATTCAGAGATTTTGGAATACTTCATTTTGACATCAGCACATCAAGATTTCTAATACATCAGGAGTTTGGAGACCATTGGCACATAATAACATTCAAGGACACAGCCGTGAATTCGGAACATTCTATATTTAGGACTTGTGATTAGAACAATCATTCTTATTGGATTATTAGGATTTCAAAACAGATTACTGTAAGTGACTTTTTGATTTTTCATTTTAATTATCTAGTAATAAATTGCTTGTTGATTTTTACTTGATTTGTTGGTTTCACTTTCTTTCTGTTACATTTTTCTTAGACCATAGAGTCGTAACAGAAATTGGGGGCTCGTCTTCTGGGATCTGAATTTCTTTAAAGCATATTAGAGATATTAAATTTATCTTTGAAATTCATATTGATTTTGTCTCTGAATTTTTTTTGTCTTTGGCAAAGATTTTAAATAGAGAAATTTGTTTTGTGTGAAACCAACAAGCATTTACAATGGCATCTAATGTTCAGAATTTCATTTCAAAACCTACCCAGGAGGGGTTAGAGTGCATGAGAAAGGATGAGTTGCTCGAGCTTGCCAGAAAATACAGTCTATCTGAGGCAAAAGTATCATTGACAAAACAGGAGATAAAGATTATTTTGATTCAGTATTTAGTAGGAAAGGGAATTTTTGAAAATAGTGCTTTAAGTTTGAAGAGAAAGCCTGTATCTGGTTCTGACAGGAAATTAAGGGAATTAGAGTTAAAGAACCAGATGGATTGAGAATTGGCAAAGCTTCAGATTCAGAGAGAGAGAGAGAAAGAAGAGAGGCAGATACAGATGGAGAGAGTAAAAGAAGAGATGCAGATGGAGAGAGAGAAAGAAGAGAGGCAGCTACAAATGCAGAAGGAAGAGAGGCAGATGCAAATGCAGATGGAGAGAGAGAGAGAAAGAAGATAGACAAATACAAATGCAGATGCAGATGCAAAGAGAAGAAAGGGAAATGCAATTTAAGTTAAGAGAATTAGAACTGGCAAACAGAGCACACTCCACTCCTTTAAACACAAGTCCAGGTTTTGATGTTACTAGATATATTAGGTTAGTACCCCCTTTTCAGGAAAAAGAAGTAGATAAATACTTTCTTCATTTCGAGAAAATAGCTGAAAACTTGAAATGGCCCAGAGAGCATTGGACTTTGTTATTACAAAGTGTACTTATTGGCAAAGCTCGTGAAGTCTACACTTCACTGTCAGTGCAACAAAGCACTGATTATGATGTGGTTAAGGAGTACATCTTGAAAGCTTATGAGTTGGTACCAGAGGCATATCGACAAAGGTTTAGGAATTGTAGAAAAGAAACTGGACAAACTCATGTCGAATTTGCAAGGGATAAAGAACAACTATTTGATAGGTGGTGCTCAGCCAAGAAAGTTGATCAAGCTTATGATAACCTCAGACAGCTCGTATTAATTGAAGAGTTCAAGAGGTGCATCCATAGTGATGTTAAAACCTATCTTGACGAGCAGAATGTGGAAACTTTGGAAAATGCTGCTCGTATGGCTGATGATTATTCCTTGACTCACAAAAATTCATTTGGTAATAAGTCGTCCTCTCAGCAGTTTTCTGGTAAAAAACTATTTCAATCTCATTCGAGTACTTCCAAATTTCACAACAGCACAACTGTTAGGAATCAAACATCTGATAAGACTGATCAGAAATCCTTATCTTTTCCTACGTGCACTTATTGTAAAACGAAAGGGCACGTTATTTCTGATTGCTTCAAGTTGAAAAATAAGCAACAGAGTAAAGACAGAGCTTTTCCAAATGCTCTTATTTCTACGAGGTCAAGGTCACGGTCTTGTATTGAAAGCAATACATTTGTTGGGTCAAACAAACCCCAGTCTGATTCTATTTTAGAGGCTTATGAACCATTCATGTCAGAAGGTTCTATATCACTTATTGGTGATTCTGCCAAACCTATCCCAATTAAAATATTAAGGGACACTGGAGCTTCTCAGAGTCTTTTATTATCAGGTACTTTGCCTTTTTCTGAGGAGTCTTCTTCAAGTGAAAGTGTTCTTGTTAAGGGAGTAGAGTGCGGCTTTGTAAATATTCCTCTTCATTGTGTAAATTTGGCATCAGACTTAGTTTCTGGACCTGTGACTGTTGGGGCAGTGACTTCTTTACCCATAGATGGTGTTCATTTATTACTAGGCAATGACCTAGCTGGAGATAAGGTTGTGGTTAATCCACTTGTAACTGACAAGCCTTGTTTGGATCAGAAAGTTGATCCTGTCGAAACTGAAATTCCTGATTTGTACCCTGCTTGTGCAGTTACTAGAGCTATGGCAAAAAGAGCTCTTGAGAGTGATGTTGATCAGGATATTATTCCTTTAGCTGACACATGTATTGGTCAGTCTTTTGATGAAGTCACTTTTTCCTCACGTATTGATCAATCAAATGGTATTGATCACAGTGATCCTCTTTTGGCAACTCATTCTCTTTGTTCTAATCAGGATGACAAACGACAATCCCTTGTCGTTGAACAGGAGCAAGATCCCGAGATATCTTGTTTGTTTCAGAGGGCTATTAGTGAAACTGAAGCCACACAAGTTCCAGTGTGTTACTTTGTGAAAAATGGGGTCCTTATGAGAAAATAGAGACCACCTGATGTACCCGCTGGTGACGAGTGGTCAGTGAGCTATCAAATTGTTGTTCCAAAGTCATATCGACAGGAAATTCTTAATTTAGCCCATGAAACTCCTTTGGCTGGTCATTTAGGAGTCCGTAAGACTTATCACAAAGATCTTGAATCATTTTTATTGTCCGAAACTCAAAAGTGATGTTTCTAAATACTGCAGATCTTGTCACACTTGTCAAATGGTAGGAAAACCCAATCAGAAGATACCTAAGGCTCATCTGCAACCTATTCCTGCATTTGATGAACCATTTAGTAGAATAATGGTAGACTGTGTTGGTCCTTTACCTAAAACCAAGTTAGGCAACCAATACTTGTTGACCATCATGTGTGCATCTACAAGATTTCCAGAGGCAATTCCTCTGAGAAATATAAAAACTAAAACTATTGTGAAAGCTTTGGTGAAGTTTTTTTACACTTGTTGGCCTTCCCAAATCTGTCCAGTCAGATCAAGGGTCAAATTTTATGTCTGGAATTTTCCAACAAGTTATGCATGAATTAGGCATCCAACAGTTTAAATCTTCTGCCTATCACCCTGAAAGTCAAGGTGCTTTGGAAAGATTTCATCAAACTTTGAAGAATATGATTCGATCATATTGCTTTGATACAGAAAAGGATTGGGATGAGGGTGTTCATTTGTTGTTGTTTGCTGTTAGGGAATCAGTTCAAGAGTCGTTGGGTTTTAGTCCCTTTGAGCTAGTTTTTGGTCATACTGTCCGTGGACCATTGAAATTATTGAAAGAGAAACTTCTTTCAAATGAAGATTCAAAGATTAATCTTCTTGATTATGTTTCTGATTTCAAATACAAGTTATCAAAGGCCTGTGAAGTAGCAAGAACTAATCTTCACACTACCCAGTCAAAAATGAAATTAAGGTATGACAGAAATTCACAGGAAATGAGTTTTAAACCTGGTGACAAAGTTCTGGCTCTCTTTCCCATACCTCAGAATCCTCTTCAGGCTAAATTTTGTGGTCCTTATACCGTTGAAAAGAAAGTAAATGACATAAATTATATCATTAACACTCCTGGGAGACGGAAACAGAAACAACTTTATCATATAAATATGTTAAAGGAATATTTTGACAGAGATAGCCCAGCTAATTATTCAGTTAATTTAGTTGTACCTGTCCCACACAGTGAAGATATCAACGATGGAATACGATCAGACTATAGTGACTCTGGTATAACCAATCTTCGGAATTCAGAAATATTGAACAACCTAGACCAGAAACTTTCACATCTACAACAACATGAAAGAAATAAACTAAAACAGCTATTACATGACTATGAGCACTTGTTTCCTGATGTTCCAACACGAACAAGTAAAATTTATCATGACGTTGACATTGTAGATTCTGCGTATGTGAAACAGCATCCTTATAGGATGAATCCTCTCAAACAGAACTATTTGAAGAAAGAAATTCAGTATTTACTGGAGAATGATTTCATAGAACCAAGTAAAAGTAACTGGAGTTCACCATGTATTCTTGTTCCCAAGCCAGATAATACATTCCGTATGTGTACTGACTATAGAAAAGTCAACAGTGTCACCAAAACTGATTCATTTCCAATCACAAGAATGGACGATTGCATTGATAAAATTGGAAATGTGGAATATGTCACCAAGTTTGACCTTTTAAAAGGATTCTGGCAAATTCCACTGACGGAAAGGGCAAAAGAAATTTCAACATTTGTAACTCCAGATGGACTTTATCAATATAAAGTCATGCCGTTTGGAATGAAAAATTCGCCTGCAACGTTTCAACGTCTGATGAACATGATAACATTTGGTCTTGATAATTGTGACGCTTATATCGATGACGTCATTATCTACAACAACACCTGGGAAGATCATTTGGAAACCATTCGAAAATTCTTTGATCGACTCAGTGATGCGAATCTGACAATTAATTTGAGCAAAAGTGAGTTTTGCCATGCTTGTGTCACATTTTTAGGACATATTGTGGGACAAGGTCAAGTTAAACCTATAGAAGCTAAGGTCAAAGCTATCTCTGAATTTCAAGTTCCAATTTGTAAAAAGCAACTGATGCGATTTCTAGGTATGGCTGGATATTATCGGAAATTTTGTTCCAATTTTTCCAAAATTGCTGAACCTTTGAGAAGTTTATTGAGTAAGAAAACCAAATTTCATTGGTCTGACAAGTGTCAGAAATCTTTTGACAAGTTAAAGGCCATGCTTAAGAATGCACCAGTTCTTTCTGCACCAAATTTTAGCCAATCATTTAAATTATCTGTTGATGCAAGTGATGTAGGGGTTGGTGGAGTATTGATTCAGGAAGACAAAAGTGGTGTGGATCACCCTGTGTGTTATTTTTCTAAAAAACTAAACAAGCACCAGAAAAATTATTCCACAATTAAGAAGGAATGTTTGGCTTTGATATTGGCTTTACAGCATTTTGAAGTGTATGTTACCTCAGCTCTTTCTCCAATTATTGTGTACAGTGATCACAATCCCCTTACTTTCATCAACAAAATGAAAGATAAAAATCGGAGATTGTTGAGATGGAGTTTGATATTGCAGGAATATAACATTGACATCAAACACATCAGGGGAAAAGACAATGTGATTGCAGATGCACTCTCACGTGCCTAGAAATGTACTATTGCTTGATGTAATTAAGTCCAGTATCATAAAACATGTTCTTATGTAATTTTGGTTATTATAGTATTAGATGTATATTCAAAAGAAAGCTTTATTATATAAATCTTTCTTTTTCTTTATGAGGGGAGGTGTTATGTATGATGTTTATATAATATTATAAATATTTTAGGAAATTATAAATGTTTCTTCACTTTAATATTTGCTTAAATCTTAATGTTATCAGGAAAAACATGTTTAACTAGTGTCCTTGAATTAGGTTGTTTTGATCAATATATTTTCTCAATTTGAAGGTCAAGGTTGAATTTTTGTTTACAAGTAAAATTCCATTAAGATGACACACATTCTAGAACATTCTGTCATGTGACCAATCTTTATATATGCCATGTTTGGTGGACATTTATTCAGTTTTGACATTACCATCAGTCTTGTAAAGAGCTATTACAGTTGTGAAAATTCATTACAAATTCTAAGAGAGGAATTATTTTAAATATTCATTGGATTATAACAGTGCTCATAAACTTTTGGATTTTGGATTTTTAATTAATGATTTTGGAATTTAACTGAACTTATTCAGAGATTTTGGAATACTTCATTTTGACATCAGCACATCAAGATTTCTAGTACATCAGGACTTTGGAGACCATTGGCACATAATAACATTCAAGGACACAGCCGTGAATTCGGAACATTCTATATTTAGGACTTGTGATTAGAACAATCATTCTTATTGGATTATTAGGATTTCAAAACAGATTACTGTAAGTGACTTTTTGATTTTTCATTTTAATTATCTAGTAATAAATTGCTTGTTGATTTTTACTTGATTTGTTGGTTTCACTTTCTTTCTGTTACATTTTTCTTAGACCATAGAGTCGTAACAACAGATATTGATGTTGTTCATAACCTTTCAGATTATTTCTGAGCTTCTACTAAATTCTTGATCAAGAGGTTATAATTTGGTCTATTGATCATTCACCTAAATCAATCAGATTGTTAACTGTAACGCATTTGCTCTATGTGTCTTTTTTCGGTTGGTTGATATCGGCGTAGTATTTCTCTCGATTTTCTGCGAGCATTCTTTCTATCCTGTTTTGAATGTGTTCAGTATTTTCATGTTCATATTTTGTGTATATTTTTGTTTTGCGATGTCCGTAAAAATATTTATATGTAATGGTTTTAGCACATAAACATATAAATGTTAAATCATCAAATTCTTCCGGCACATAAAAAGACGCCTTCCATCTTCCGCAATCAAGCTGATTCCTAAACGAGCACACCCTGCAACATTGACATCTGGTATTTCTTAGTTCCATTTTTGTTTGGTGATTTTTAAATACCAGAATTGTATTGTTTAGTCATATATGTTGACTGTAGTAGTAAGCTTTCAACGGCAAGATAATAGAGGCCTAAAGTAGGTAATAATGGGAATAGTAAGGGTGAGCCAGAACTCCCATCACGAAAGTGGGAAGACCTAGAGTTGGTAAGTAAGTGGAATTCTGGGAATCTTGAACTTACAATGTACCTTTTGTATTTTTTATTGTGTATGGGCGACAGCCCAAATATGTCGTACTATTTTGAGTAGTAAGGCGAGTCAGAACTCCCATCACGAAAGTCGGGAGGCCCAGAGCAGGTAAGTAAGGAAATATCTGGGAATCTTGAACTTAATAGTTGATACATTTTATTTTCGTTCATGCAAAACAAAATCGTCCTTTTCCAGTAGAAAAGTAATCCAGAATACCACTTACTTACCTACTGACAATGATGGCAAATGTGTTATATTTCATGATTTAGTTGATGTATCAAAATTTGTGACAATTAAATAATGGACTTCTGATTGAAGAAATGTAAAAGTACTGCACCTTTTACTTTTCATGCAACTCAGTTTAACACTCCAAATAACACATACATTTCACAAATACGTAAAGAGATGAAAATCTTATAAGAAGACTATTTAAAAAAAGGCTTAGTATTTCTCAGTTTAGATTTGTCCTCACGTTTGTCTTGTTTGACCCTATAAATATTTTGCATTCTGGAAATTTTCATTTTAAAGTTGAATTTTTTGTTATTAATTGCTAATTATTATTATTATTAGTAGTAGTTTTAGTAGTAGTAGTAGTAATAATAGTATCAACAGTAGTATGCTGCTGCTACTATTAGTAATGGTAGTAGTAGTAGTAGTAATTATTATTATTATTATTATTATTATTATTATTATTATTATTATTATCATCATCATCATCACAAATTTTAAGGAATGTGAGAGAGGTAGAATCAACAATATTTTCCTAAGTCACTTTTCTTAACCTTTTTTTTTCTTCTCACTAATAATAATTTCCATAGACACGCAGCTATTAGAGTCCGACAAATGGGATAAGGTAGTATTGGAAGATATACAGCAATTCTCTCAGTCTAATTCATATCCGGAACAAAATGCCTCACTTCGAGCTAATTCTTAATATTTTCTATTTCCTTACGCTAATTCATAAGCTCCTCGGAAATACGATTGGAACATCGCTTAGCCATTCAGTCTAGTCGAGAAATAACTTCAGAAGTGGTTGTAGGAATATACATCAATTTGATAGGTTTTGTGATTCGCCTTTGGCGGAGTGCACCACTTATGGTCATTCGCAACTTCGAGGTCAATCCCACGCATCATACCTCGAATGTATTCTAATAGCTGTCATGCGACCACCTCGGCTATTTACGAAACAAGGATTGACGGGAAAGTTACGAATGCATTGTACTATTTTTTTTCATTCGTAATTCGTACATTTCCGTCAATCCTAGAGTCGAATCCAATCGTAGAATAATTGAGATTGTCCGAATAAATGGGGTTTCTTTTTTTGTGGAGAAACTTCCGGCGAACAAAATGTATGATTTTATTTTCTTTCTGTAAAGTACTGCGGCGACATACATCTGAGGCATATTTTTCTTTCGCATAAACAGCCGAAGTGGTTCGGAATGCACTTATGTTACAACACCAAAGGCCGCCATTGTTCTGATTGTGACTTTGTCCCCTTCCGCCATCATACTGTTCCATGTAAACAAAGGTAGTTCTGAATATAGTAATGGCGAATTACATCCAAGGTTTCTTTCTCGATATGACAGAGAGAAAAAAACGCTTGATGATGTTCCGAGTTTTTTATTTACCCTGTATCACTCCATCGATACAAGTAGAGATGGAATTTGGCAATCGGAACATTACTCAGCCATTTCCATCAACTCTAAAACTTGACGGAAAAACAAAGCTAAGTTCCGATTGCTAATTTGGTGGAAAAGTCACGAAATGATCCGATTGAATAAATTCCACAAGGTGTTCCGATTAGTCTACGCCATGTTTACTTCCGTTTATTTTACCTGAGACCAATTTATTACTAACATCTAGGAAGTTATATGAAGTAGTTTGATACCTTTTGCTGTCTACGTAAGATGTCAAAGGGCTCACGTGATGTCGGGAAAACCAGAAAGTTGAAGCAGACAACTATGGGACAGTTTGTATCATCTAAATCACCTAAGGTATAAGAACTGTGGACCATTTCAAATAATTTGGAAAGTCTTGGTTTTCCATTTGAGATCACCACACTTTCGATTTCACAATTTGACGAAATAGCAGTGGCTGTTAGTCTTGAACATTATTGGGATGACTGTTCAAAGTGCTGTAGCAAGGGTACATTCGCAGTAAATACTAAGTATTTTGTGATTGGCTACTATATTTACCATTTCTAAAAAAAAGAAAATACTTGTGTTGCGATATATATTTGTTGGACTATTATTTTCATGAAAATTCAACTGAAGATTCGAGGAACATCGTTCAAAATGATGCTTAACTTCTTAAAAATGAATTTTGACCTCTCATATTGGTTTCACTTTCATTTTTTGATAGGAAGCGTCTCCATACTATAATAAGGTCTATATTTTCTGGAATCTGTGTAAGTATAAATTATGAATTATGAATTCATCGTGGATGAAAAAATTCAGTATTTTAATGATGAATTTAATGTACCTTGTTAAAGTTATTTATTATCAATGTAGTAGTAGGTTACAGAATAACAATAAATTCAGTACAATTAATCTTTGTATAGTACAGATCAGACATTACAGGGCATTAGTTTCAACCGGAGTAATAAGGCTGGCTAAAAATCTTCTTCAGTGCATTTATTTCATGTTGTTTGCCTTTAAATAAATAAATCTCATTGCATACCTCATATACTATTTACTGAATCAGTTCTTTGAGGAAATTAAACACATGACATCATATATGGATGTCACAAACAATAACCCTTTGTGATCTTATAAGCAAATTTGAAGAAAATTATTTACTTTCTAATTTAAAGTTAAACATATTCTGGAAATGGTGAAATGTGGGCTGTAATTAGGGGTATAGAGTGAAGCTTATAGTTCCCTATTATCAACATCAAGATTTGCATGATATCAATTTTGCATGATATCAATTTGAAACTAATCACTTCTGAATTATCCTTTTCTGTCAATTTAATTTCATTATTGCTTATGAATTTTTTTGTTGCAATATTTTCTTTTGTATTGGTATTCAGTTAAGCATAAAAGAAAAATAGCATTGTTTCCGGTTTCACGGCTGACCCAGTTTTTTGCCTGCTGACCACATAATTTTTTCTGAGCATACAAGGTATTTACAAAAAAAATGAATTTTGGATTTTCTGAATGTTGTGACCAGTCCAGATTTCAGTTCATTCATAGTTAACATATAATTAGACATTGTGCTCATTAAGACACTTTTTCTCCCAATATTTGTAAGCACCTTCTGGCCCTAGACAACAAAACATGATTCAGTAATGACTACCTTTTGTGTACTGGTCACTGATCATGCTCAGCTTCAAATTTGCAGCAAGTTAAATCAAACACAAATTATTTAAGTAATTGTACAGAGAGTGATCTTAACTATCATATAATGGGTCAAAGGAATAAAATTGGGTCATGCAACTATGCAACTGTGGTTCACTTTAGGCAAATGGAGGGGGTAAAAATGAGTTTTAAAAAATCATATTTGACCAGGTGACAGAGGTTTTTCTAAAGCATGAAACTAGAAACACACATTATTTTTTAGGCCTTAACTATATTACAGTTTGCATTTAAATAGTTTTTCTCCCCAAGTTTTCATTCACACATGGAAAGCAAGATTATGTAAACAGTAATTTGAATGTCGACCTCAATAAACAAAGTAATTTTGAATATGAACACAAAATATAGTCTAAAACTAATTAAATTAAGGGGAAGAAAAAATGATAATTTGTATATGCCCACCATAAGATGGATCATATTATGTTATGATGTTGTCCATCTGTCTGTTACCAGTTTTGTTTTCTAACAATAACTCAAGTTCTCCACCATCTACATTGTTATACTTTCTGGATGGCTTGCACTTAGGGAAATGGAGAATCCTTTAGATTTTGGGTCCAAAGATCAAGGTCACCAGGATTAAAGGAAGAAAAAATGGTCTCCTCACAATGACATTAGCTCTACATCAC
This sequence comes from Margaritifera margaritifera, assembly GCA_029931535.1. NCBI lineage: Eukaryota > Metazoa > Mollusca > Bivalvia > Unionida > Margaritiferidae > Margaritifera > Margaritifera margaritifera. The sequence goes on along the minus strand of JAQPZY010001091.1, from coordinate 221,997 downwards.
AGATCTGGACCAAACTTTGTGGATGGTTTGCTCTTGGACCAAAGCCTGAAGTATTCTGTGTTCTTGTTACATAGGATGGAGTGTTTGAGAACCTAGGCACTAAACATGATTAATTTACATAAATGTATCTGGGTGACTGTTATGTTATAAAGGGAACCCCCAAAATCTCATATATATTCTCACAATAATAAATGTATGTGCAGAAATCTTGAATTGACATATAGCAATACAGGTAATCCATCAATTGATGAAAGAATTTGAAGCTTTATAAATAACTTGTGACATTGTGTTGGGGAAAGAAAGGATCTAGATTAGCACAGTTAACTTAAATGTCTCACTTTGCTAATCCCCATGCATTTTATTTCTTTATTTCAAACAGTATCACTCTACTTCCCATTCCCCTCATTGCTCTCTGACCCCACCTCACTCCCTATGAATAGTGCCCCAGAAGTCAGAATCTTAAGTACATTACATATTATATGTCAGGGATGTGCAACCTATGGCCCCTGCCCTGGGCTGCAACCTGGTTTTATCCAGTTACATTTACATCGTACAGTGTGGCTTAAAAAAATCGCTATCCGACTGTGCCATGGAGGAAGTTGCACATGCCTGTTATATGTCTTCTGGCATTGTTTGCATACATGAAGTTTGGTAAACAAAACACACACACTCACACACACACACACACACACACACACACACACACACACATGTATATATATTAAGTTTAAAAATTTTGCTGTCATTGAAATATTTGTACATTTAACCTTATAACTCTCAAGAAACCCCAAAAGTTGCAACTAAAAATATTACCCCTGTTGCGGATGGATATCTTTGGGGCAAGATAAATACCATATCTGGTGAAGTTAGCTAGTAGATGGAGATAGTCAGCTGCTGATGATGGATGGATTGACAGATTGAGGATATCAAAATATTTCCAATGCTAAAGCATGGAAATATAAATTTTGCTAGGTAGGGACAGGAGACATAGAATGTATATAACAATTACATATATATGCATTGGAATGTTGGTCTCTGAGAACTTCTATTTCCTTTACTTTCTTCTGAGAACATGTTCTGCTTGAACAGGGAAATTAACAAGTATGTTGTTTTATTCTTTGTGGAATTTACAATATATTCTGGAGATTTGCCCTAATCTTGATAGCAAAAATACTATTTAAAAACCCCACTCTGTTAATTACCATTAATATCATAGTTACATCTGGTATGAGACTTGAAAATTCTGAATAATGTAGATGTACATATATATCATTTGTTTACAACACTTGACAAATCAAGATCTATCAGCAAATGATAGATATATTGGACTTTATCTCCATGTTACTATACTACATGTAATGGACATAGATATATTCTAATTGATACGTATAACACTTATTATAGGGTTTGATTTACTGGCTTGTTCTAGTGGTTTTGTTAACAGATAACAGGGCTCAAGCAAGGGTCAGAAAATGGGAGAAGTGACTTCTCCCTCCAGATAACAAAGGGAGAAGTTAGAGAATCTGTGGAAGAAATTAGGGAAAAATATAATTTTTATTTGCAAATGTATAAAGAGGATATTTTCTTTTCCTATGTTAATACTGGATATATTTCATCATGTGGTACAAAAAACGAGATATTTTAATGAGTTGACAAAGCCATGAGTTAAAATATATTGTTTTTTTGGACCACACAATGAAATATATCCGTTATTGACGCTGGAAAAGAACATTTTCCTTTTATTATATACCAGATTTGCTCCAGAATCAAAGCTTAGAAGATTAAACTCATTCTTCAGCACAACACCCCACCCCCCTTTTCATAAATTCACCTCACTTTCATAGACTGATCATATAAATATCAGTGACTTAAGAGAGCGGTAGTATTGGGATGACCTAATATGTCAGAGTAAATTATATTTCAAAAATATATTTTGTAAACTATTTGATCATATCTGACAGCAAAGCAAGTCCGATTAAAAAAATATAAAACATTTCTTTCTTTTTTTCTACCTTTCTTTTCATCATATATTTACTCTTAGTTCACCTGGCTGTAAGGCCCATTGAGCTTATGGTATGGCCATGTGTCTGACATCCATTCATCAACATTTGCTTGTTACCACTCTGGAGGCCATGCTTTTTGTCCAGTTTTAATAAATATAGGTTTATGTCATCAATATCTCCAACAAGTTCGAATATTGATAAGATCTATGCATAATACTGAGGTGATCTTGCATCAAATTGGCTGAGCTTGTTTCCACTTTGGAGGCGATATTTCTGATCTGATTTGTATTAAACTTGGAATATCTGCTTATATTATTAAGATCTCCGACATACACGATAATGAATGAGATCCATGCATATTAATGAGGTTATCTTGCATCTAATGAATGAGATTCATGCATATTAATGAGGTTATCTTGCATCTAATGAATGAGATCCATGCATATTAATGAGGGCTTATATTATTAAGATCTCCAACATACACGATAATGAATGAGATCCATGCATATTAATGAGGTTATCTTGCATCTAATGAATGAGATTCATGCATATTAATGAGGTTATCTTGCATCTAATGAATGAGATCCATGCATATTAATGAGGTAATCTTGCATCTGATTGGCTGAGCTTGTTACCACTTTGGAGCCTGCATTTCTGATCAGATTTTGATCAAACTTGGAATGTATACTTATATCATCAAGATCTCAGACAGGTTCAATAATAAGCAAGGTACATGCATATTAATAAGGCAATCTTGCTTCTGATTGGCTGAGCTATCTACATTAGATGGGTGTCTGTTATATAGGACTAAGATGACATTTATGTAAGAATCGTCAATGAGGGTCGTTGAAAATGTCTTCTCTGGACAGTTCTATTTATTTATGTGTTCTTAAGGTAAGATTTCACTACACAAGATTACAGATATTTTTATAGAGAAAAAATGTAATTTTCATGTCATTACTTTGAAGCTTACAAAATATTTTTTTTATTTTTTCTTCTAGAAAAAGCACAAAAATAGTACAAGCAAGATGACATTCTGGGGAAGATCCAGTGAAAGAGACACAGAAGAGTATCGCAAGGGATACCCTGTATATATCTATCTATCTATATATGTATCTATCCATCTATTTGTCTGTCTATGTAATCTGTGCATTCCAATATTTTCAAAATGAAAATGATTTGTTACATGTTACAGAAACCTGGTATATTTATTTTGAGATTAATGCATGGGCCAACAACCATTGTCCTTCTTCAGTATCCTTATTTCCATTGTTCACTCCAATTTTGATTAATATGCATTCATACGTATTGTATTTATTTATTTGTTTTGAAATAATTGTGGATGTGGCTTGATATATTTGATCTGTTAAAACATGGCTGTTATATGAAGTTGCTGTATTGCTGTGTCAAATAAATTCTACATCTACAAACAGTGATCTCCCCAGAAATTTTTGATAGCATCAGGGTAAGAGCGCATTATCATCATAAAAGTGACAAAATTAATATCAATGATATATAAAAGAAGTACATATATTTACATAGTATTCTTTATTCCCCTAAGTTATAACATGATTGAATGTCAAACTCATTTGTCTTTGAATTTAAATAAATGATATCCTTTGTTTCTTCACTTCCTCATATATTTTTAAAATTAAAGTCTTTTAGGCAAAGTCCTTCTGTGCTAATTGTCATACAGTAATTCAGCACTCTCTGTGTCAACCTGTTCCTTAAAACACTCATGATTCTGTTCATTGCAGAAAATGACCTTTCACAGTCTGGAAAAAATGGAACATAAAATTTATTAATGGATGTTCAAAAAGATACAAAACTACCTGAATCCTAAGTCAATTACATGTACCAGGGACAAATTCTTCAAGAGTCAAGACAGTGATGTGTTTTCAAATAATCATGACAGTATAACTAAGATAATACATATTCTTTTCCATTAAAAACAGTATATCAGTGTGTTTGTCATCGTTTAATTTATTCATTGAATCAGTGTCAGAGAGCTAAAATATTGTTCCAAAAAGGCATTTTTTTTGAATGCCTGTCAAAAGGACATGGGCTCCTTGATATGCACCAAGAGCTGCCTTAAATTATGCCACTCGACCTTCACATCAGCAAACTTTGCATTTTCCCGACAGTGGTCAGTCAGGATGTGAACTCTGCTAAAAAAATATCACCTCTTAATTTATCATGTAATACATTCCAATTGCAAACTTGTTATTTATTGTTGGAAAAATTTTTAAAATATAAATGAAGGAATAATCCAGCAGTTTGTATTTACACATTTTCAAAACAGGTAAACTTGGCAGATAAAATTTCTCCTTTTCTTACTTGGATAGAGAAGAAAAGAAATGAGAAATTAATAGGGCAGTGGCCACTTAAGTTAAGGTCTACTGATCAAACTATTTTACTATCATGTAAATATAAGAGCAACTTGTGGATAAAATGCAACTTTCATTCCTTGTCACATTTTCCAGAAGATCCAGCAAATTCCACCCAAGGATATGAAGTCTTCCATTCAGTGTTGAACCCCGTCCTTCTTTTCTTAAGCTTTTTCTTTGGGGGAAATCATGAATCTGAATCAGAATCACCATTGGTGACACCAATCTCAGATCTACCTAGAGATACCAACAGTTTCGGCTAGCTTGGCGCTGGGTAATTTTACGTATATTTGAAGGTGGCATGTCCATTTTTCACAAGAATTTGCTTAACTTAAAATGTAATATGTGTAACTTGTGAGCTGGTATTGGAAATGACTGAAATATCTATAACACACACTACCGGTAGGCTTTATCATCGCTGATCGATTACGTGACTGTGTCAGTGCAAAGACGAAGCCCGCATCAAATTTCATGCACTGGCAGTTGGGCAAGCCAGATACAATAGATAACTGCAAAATGAGTGAGTAATTATCCTGGATTATCTTAATTAAATACCCAAGAAGAAGTAAGAACAGTTGTCATTTGAGTAATAGGGCTTTGCATTAGGTGAAAGGATGTTTATTTGGCATTAATTTTATATGGATAGTGGGAAACGTGAAAGCATAGCAGCACAAGCGGATAGCTTAGTGGTGGGTTTCAAAGCATAGCAGGACCACTACAGTAAAGGCCCTGGGGAGAACACTGACAAAAGGTCTGGTGTGGTATTGTAAGTTTGTTATGGTATATTATTTGTTTTTTTCAGGATAAGAAGGATCATGAAGATTTGGATGATAATGCCAGATTCTACCTGAATGAGATAGAATCCAAACCAGATGGTGAGAAAATAAAGTTTTAGTAAGACAAGAGTCAAAAGAAAATATATATTTTCTTATTTAACAATAAGTGTAAAACATGGTTTTTCCTATGAAAATAAAGGATGACATATGTATGCATCATACAGTATTGACAGGTTGTTGTTGATGTAAGAGAGTTTATAGCAGGGGAGTATCATGGTTACTGGCCAGGAACATTAGATCAGTGCATATGATAAAGCCCCTGGGTAGTAGAGGGAAGGGGCCTGGTTTGAGACATGGTCTGGGCTACACATTGCCCCCATCCCTTTCAACATTTTGTGGTTGTGGTGAAATCGATCTTTCTCGATCAAGTTATGCAGGCTGTAATTATCCATCAAAAAGACTACATCTCAGACCTTTCAGTGATGATTAAACATTAATAACTTAAAATCCAGTAGTACATATAAAAGATTTCTTTGAAAATCAGGTATTTAATATTCAGCATTCATCAAGGGTTTTATTAGGGATTTTCATCATGATGTGGGAGTTCCATAGTAATAATATTTCTCTGTCTTTCTCTCAACCCAATCACACTTCTTGTAACTCGGACATATTTCAGCGGTCTATGACATTATTCAATACCAACTGGTTGGTGCAGTAGGTTAGTAAGCTTATACATGAACATGTTTGTCTTGTCAGGGTTTTTCCTTCCTTCCTTTATTAGATTATCTGGCTGTGAGGCCAAGTAAACTTATTGTGTGGACTGCATCCAGTGTGCAATGTCATCTGTCAACATCGCTATTTTCAACTTTTCTATTAAAAAAAGAACTGTGGACCAGTTTTAATCAAACTTGGTGGAAATATTCCTTAGGAAATGCTCTACCATAATTATGTTCATAGTGGCTCCTCTAGCAATGATGTGACTTCATGAGCAACCAGTTGGAAAACCTAATTTCCTTCAATAGAACAGCTGAGCCAATTTCATTCTCCATCAAAATTATGTCCAGGGAGGTTCCCCTAGCAGTGGTGTAGCTTCCTTAGCAACCTGGTGTAAAACCTAATTTAGAATTCTTCAGAAGAAGAGCTGAGCAAATTTCAATCAAACTTGATAGGAATGTTTCTTGAGACATACTCTATCAAAATTTTGTCTGTTGTGGCTTCCATAGCAACAGTGTGGCTTCCTATGCATTTGGGATGAAACCCTGTTTTAGACTTCTCAAGAATGGCTCTGCCAATTTTGATTAAACTTAGTAGGAATGTTTGTTAGGACATGCTCTATCAAAATGTTGTCAGGGGCAGCTCCTCTAGCAAGTGTGGCTTCCTTTGCCAGTTTTGATCAAACTTGGTACAAATGTTTGTTTGGACATCCTGTATTAGAATTGTGTCTGACTTGGCTCCGTTAAAAAGTGTCACTTCCATAGCAAACAGTTAGAAAAACTATTTTCAACTTCTTCCTCAGAATGGCCTTTAAAATTTTGATGTAACTTGTTTGGATCTTTCTTCGAACATGCTGTATGAAAGTTATGTCCTGCATGGCTCCCCTAGCAATGGTTTAGCTTCCATAGCATCCAGGTTGAAAACCTACAAATGATTCTTGTCTCCCATCAGGTATGGCTACTTGTTGTTAATTCATGCAATACAAAAATTGACAGAGAACAACTTTATTTCCAAAACTGCCATAATATATCAGACCAGATGTGAACACCTTTCATATTCGTAGAAAAAATGCCAATGTGCCACCTAGTTCAGCTGAAGTTGCTCAAAGTTGAAACACAGTTAATAAAAGTGTCAAATACCACCAGTTTTCTACCAGACGTTTCTACCAGACAGCTGGAAATTATCCTGACATCTGTGTCTTTCAACACAAGGCATCTGCCACTTGACTACATTTGCCTTTGGACCAATTTATGCCAGGTGAGCAATACCAGGTCTACTTGGGCCTCTTGTTTTTGACAGAATTAAGCCATCTTCAGTCAGTTTTAGATTGTCTGAATAGTTGTTTCTTGTATCCAGAAAAGCTTGGGAATTATTTCATTTAATTATTGTAATGCACTTTGGTGTGAACTCTGGCAGACCTAGATGTGCCTTATAGACCTTGATTATCTTTTGTTATGAGTCTTGTCAGTCAGTTTCATATCTGCACTAATTAATGCTGCTTGTAACTACTTGTTGCTAAAAATACAAAAAGTGTCAAAGAACATAGCGCAGGAACAGTTCAACATATACCCCAATGCTGTGGTGTTAGCACTGTCTCTTAGGAATAGCTGTGTCTTTGGGGAGTTAATATCTTACACATTATAATTTGGCAAGAGTTGTGGCCCTTTTGGTCAACTTTAGAGCTCACATTGAAAGTTGCCCGTTACATATTACTTCATTGCTTGGCCCATAGTTACTCTGTATGTCTTTCATAAAGCCAGGTCTTCATTTTTTTTCTCGCGTTGAATTTATTTAGAAACTTCAAGGAAACTAGAAAAAAAATTGCACAGATAACTCTTTCACATGAATGCATTGTGGATCATACCCACTGCAGTGCTTACTTCATATAATATTTGTCAAATATTGGTATTTGTACCGGCTTTTAAAAAGATTATTTAATTGGTCACATTATTCTGTATTTTCTGATGTCCTCTTTTTTTTGTTTGGCAAATTTTTTTTATCGAATCAGTACCTCTTGCATGCTTAGTAAGGTATCACATGCATGCACAGAAGCATTTGCAAGATTATCGTCCTGCAACCGGTGCTGTAAAAAGAAATGATCCTTCCTTCTATTTTGTTCTATCAATGCAAGCTATCAAGAGCAGGCCACATGGCTGTTGAATGTTTATTTCACCAGATTATAATTCTTTTTTATTTCCTGAATATTTCTAGGTGCCTTGATAGAAGTAATACTGAAAGACTGGTGGGGAGACTATAAACTTCTAGAGAGGCACCATGGTTATATACAGTGGTAAGTTATCTGATATTAACATCAGATATCATGTATACCATAAACCATATATACTTGCGTATAAACTGGGTCCAAATGCAAACAACATTGACCCTGATCTGCCAGCGCATAATGCGCTGGCAGATCAGGGTCTGTGTTGTTTGTTCTACTGATTAGTCCTTACAAAATGCATAGACCCAGATCTGCCAGCACATTATATGACAGCAGATCTGGGTCTATGCAGTTTGCAGTTGGTATTTGATTATACGTGGGTATATGTGGTATTCACTGGTGCTTGTGCAATGGCCTGTACTGTGTGATCTGTCTTTTGTCTGATCATTGTCTGTTCTCTCAATGGCTGTTTGGCTCTTAAATCAAGAATTAATGCTGAAGTGACATCTTTAATAAATTATTTCAATTAAAGGTCTGAAACATTTTTAAACAATAACAGTTACTGCACTTGGGGAAAGTTATCATATGAATAATAATTTGATGTCATGAAATATGTGTTACATCTAAAAATGTTACTATTTCAAGAAACAATAAACAAAACTTGAAGTTGTCCTTATGTCATTTACAGTTAACAAGAGGTAATATTGCTTACTTTTTACTTGATCATACATAAAGTAAATGTAAAAACTGAAATTTTGAAGCAAAATGTTAAGGACATTGCCAAGTTTTATTTTGTCCACTAAGAGGGTGTCATGATTACTTGTCATCATAATGCCCATTTTTCATTAATATAGCGGTCATTGATATTAAAGTTACTGATAAGGCATAACAATAAATATTTAGAATAATGCAGAGATTCTCAGAGCAAAATAGACAATAAATTCTAATATTATTATTCAGCATGTCTGGGGCATAACATTAGCATCACAAGTGTTACGTCCCAAAATTGGACCAATATTGTGCCAATATCATATGTTCCTGACTGAGTTTGACTTGCATGGAAAGTACATTTGTTGATCTAATTCATGATAACATGTCATAAAAAAACACCAGTCAAATTTCTCATTGTTTTCCAAGTTTTGTAAATCAGGTTGGTGTCCAAATCTTATATCTTGCAATATTTTAAACTATTGGCAGCAACAGGATAAATAGCTTTGTCTACATCAAGAAGTGTTTATTTTACTACATTTATATGCTATTCATTTGTGATAACCTGACATACAAAACACATAGTTTTGTTTATTGGCAGAATAAAGGCATTTTTGCCTAGTTTCTTGCCATAGTTACATCTGTGTAAACAGCCATTTCAGTACAGTGTATGTAATTTTTACTTAGTGAATATGGACAATAGTATAAATAGTTTTAAATTGGTGAATGCTTTAAATTTACATGGTATTTTTCTTGAAATTCATGTGGAAATGGATCAGGTGTTGTAACTGATTTTCAAGAACTTTCGATTTTCCAGCCCCTGTTTATGCTGGATAACCAGTTTTCATTCATGTTCATTATTGGGTACTAATTAGATTTAAAGTGTAAATAACACTTTTTGATTTTGGATTGAGGATGATTTCATAAACAGTAATTGTTTCAGGAAAAAAAGATTTGTGACATGAGCAATGAATATGAGTAAAAACAGCATATTAAGGGCATATTAGATAGTTGAGATGTAACATGTACCCCAGTCCCCAGTGCCAAGCATTGTGTCCATTATTAGGTCTGTATCAGATTTTAAATTGGAAATAGCATTCTTAGCCCATGCAGGGCTTTACAAATCAACTTGCCTGACTCCCATGACAAGCTTAAATTCGGCTCGGGCAAGTTCAAGTTTGCAAGGTACTTGCCTGTGGGCAAGTCCTAAAAATAAGAGAGAGAGGTCATGTTCAGTTTGTGATGCTTTATGTTCTGCAAGTTTTATACTCTATGATCTCACCACAGTACAGTAAAGTCCCGCTATAGCGTGATGGTCGGGGTCCACAAAATGAGATCGTACTATGTCCCGAACCGTGCTATAACCAACCATATCATTTACCTGAAGAAAATGATGCATGCATAAAAACAAAGGGGGGGATATAATAGCGGGGCACCCCTACAACTTAAATGGTTCTGTTCCAGTCACTGGCAGGATAGTTTTCTGTGTACATGTGAATGATCGGAAGCAAGAAAATTAAAAGGGTTAAGGGGGGGGGGTTCATTTGTGTGGCAATTACCAAAACTGATCCTGACAATTCGGACCATAAACTTGTTTCAGTGGGTGTGTATGACAGTTGATTGGACAGGCATTGATAGTCTATTGTCCTCCCTTAAAAAGGTAGGTAAATTAATTGATTTATAAATTCGGGTAAGAAACTTTTTCACTCCACCACATTGTTTGCTTGACTTGTGAAGACCTAAATCTGAAGCTAATTGCATTTGTTTAACTCCGGACTTAATCCTGCCCAGGTCTTCAGACTTCTCTTAAACAGTAATAGCTTTACGTTTCTGTATCCTGTTATCCATTGTAAATACCCACTAATTAACACTCTGACACCTATTTTTTGAACGACTTCAGCAAGAATAATTAAGGAACAATGTGGTCATTTGTATAGGGAATGCATGATATTATTCACTGGTCAGTTGATTGCGTGACGATTGTCTGATAACACCGCAAAGCCACATGCATGTGTTGGTGGGTTTTTTTTGTTTTGTTTTTTAAAAAAATGTTTTTATCATTGCCCCATAATTTGAATAACCTTTAGCAGTGAGATTGACTTTGATGATTAGCAATTACTTAAATTAATTGATTTATAAATTCCGATGAGAATCTTCTTTGTTTTGAACAACAATTGTACACAGAATGCATTGAATAAAAACACAGAGAACCTTTATTGTTCATGATTAAAAAATAATAAGATTAACACTTTTGTGGTACTGCAAGAAAGTTTTGAAATTATTGTAAAATTTTGGGAGCCACGCCACAATCGTGTTATATCCAAATTCATACATGATCTCTACGTCGAAATGATAATCAATTTTTTACACATTATTTTTCATACTTTGAATAAAATATATGTAATTTCAGGAGCTATGCTACGATCGTGTTATATCCGAATTCGTGCTATAACGAAGCGTGCTATAGCGGGGCTTTACTGTACATATATCAGCACCTTTATTTCGCTTTTATATGCACCACATTCTTCAATTACATAACTGCCCACAGTTTGTTTAATCGATCAATCTTTTATTGCACATGATGTACTGTCAAAATCTAATATCCATCTTATAGTCAATGTCAAGGTCAGTCTCACATTTTCTTGCGCTGACATGATAATGTGAATATTTACTATTTAAATCAAGTTTTGACAAGTAGCAAATCAGTATTTATATTTTAACTTACCAGTTATATTTTAATCATAATGTTTGTACATATACAGGATTCATGGACTTTCAAGTCCTATCCTAGTTTGTGAGTTCTATATGGGCAGACAACTCTTACCAATCAGTGTGTCAAAGATTGTTTTGATGCATGTCACCAATTTCAAGGTGACAGGGTGATAATTGTTTATAATGTAGCTTGTGAGATTTCTTTGACAGGTGTGTTTGGAAATACAAGACACTCATCTCTAGTGATTAGCCACCTGGAAATCTACCACACATGTTTATCATGTATTGTTTATGTGAATATCACAGGAGACCGATACATACTTACTGTTTGACAAATAATTAAATGTATAAAAAGAAGTGTTCTCAAATCATAATCAAAAGTCGGCTTGTCAAAGATTGTTTAGATGCATGTCGCCAATTGCAAGGTGAAAATTGGATGACGTGGAAGTGGAAGCAGTCATGTGAGTGGACACAACACTCTTACCAAAAAAGAAAAGTGTGAGTTCATTGATATTATAGAACATTTCAGTAAGGGACTCAGTTTTACCTTGTTTTCTTACTGGATGGATACTTAAATCTCCATGATCAATTGAACTTTAAGCGGAAATGTAGATACAAGAAAAATGTTATGATACATTAAAGTATGATTAAAAATTAAATGAACACGGTTCTGTACTTCATTGTTTAATTTTTCAGTTTGAGGTCTTTTATCTGAACATCTCTCTCCCTTAAAAATCTAGCCATTTCCAAAACCTTTATCCACCTATTTACCTGTCTGTTTTTGTCAATGTGTATGTCTGTCTTTGCTCTACTAACTATGTCAGCATTATAAACCGTTTTTTCCTCATCTGCATATCTATCTACATGTACTATTTACATACTTCCTTTTTGAATACTTTAATTATTGAAATATGATTGTAAGTTGTGAAGAAAGATAAAAAGGGAACAAAAGTTACATATTTGTAAAATAAAACATAATGCAATTTCCTTAAAACATCCTATATTTGAATTGACAATAATTTTTAACTCTACTGGTCATAGTCCAGAAGAGCTTATGGCATGTCTGTTGTCCGTCATCCGTCCATCCGTTAGCACAAGTTTGTTATCATAACTCCTCCTAAACTACTGGGAGGATTTGCATGAAACTTTATATACACATTAATCCCATGGTCCTAAATGAAAATGGTGCTGTTCGCACATCCAATATGGCTGCCACAGTGGCTATCTTGATAATCTTGTTGTCACTACTCCTCCTGAATGGATGGTCATATGAACATGGGGTTTTCACTAATAGACTTCTTATGATGTCTACTTGGTCCTAAATGAAAATGGTGCCAATCTGACATCCAATTGCTGCCATCTTGAAAATCTTGTTATTGCTAGTCCTCCTACATGGATGATCATATCAACACGGCGTTTTCTATAAAAGACTTCTTATGATGCCTAGTTGGCCCTACATGAAAATGGTGCCAATCTGACATCAAATATGGCCACCATGGCAGCCATCTTGAAAACCTTGTTATCTCTACTCCTCCTGAATGGATGGTCATATCAACATGGCATTTCTCTAAAAGACTTCTTATGATGTCTAGTTGGTCCAAAATGAAAATGGTGCCAATCTGACATTCAGTTTGGTTGCCACAGTGGCCATCTTGAAAATCTTGTTATTATTATTCCTCCTGCATGGATGGTCATATCAAAAATGGTGCTGATTTGACATCCAGTATGGCTGCCATGGCAGCCATGTTGAAATTATTGTTATTGCTACTCGTCCTGAATGGATGGTCACATAAGTTTGTTATCACTACTCCCCCTAAACTACTTAAAGGATTGACATGAAACTTTACATGCACATTCATTCCATGGTCTACTTGGTCCTAAATGAAAATGTTGATGCTCAGACATCCAGTATGACCACCACAGTGGCCATCTTGAAAATCTTGTTATCGCTACTCCTCCTGAATGGAAGGTCATATCAACATGGGGTTTTCACTTAAAGACTTCTTATAATGTCTAGTTAGTCCCAAATGAAAATGGGGGCCCTGGTTGGCCGAGTGGCCTAAGTCGCTCGCCTTTACAGATCACTGACATCTCACCTCTGTCCACGTGGGTTCTAGTCTCAGGCTTGGCTAATGTGGGTATGTGAGAAAGCTTGCCAGTAGCTTCCTGTGGGTCGGTGGTTCTTCCCAGGGTTTTCTTGGGTTCTTCCTCCACCAGATATTCTGGCTGTCATGTATAGCCTATCGTGTGCTGAAAAATGGCGTTAAACCCATAACAACCAACCAACCATATGAAAATGGTGTTGATCTGATGTCCATTATGGCTGCTATGGCAGCCATCTTGAAAATCTTGTTATTGCTACTCCTCATTGGATGGTCATATCAACATGGCATTTTCACTAAAAGACTTCTTATAATGTCTAGTTGATCCTAAATGACAATGGTACCGATCTGACATCCAATTTGGCTGCCACCATAGCCATCTTGAAAATCTTGTTATTGCTACTTCATGGATGGTCATATCAAAATCATAGGGTTTTCAATAAAAGACTTCTTATGATGTCTAACTGGTCCTGAATTAAAATGGTGCCAATCTGACATCCAGTATGGCTGCAATGGCAGCCATCTTAAAATTCTTCTTGTCGCTACTCATCCTGAATGGATGGTTGTATCAACATGAGGTTTTCACTAAAAGACTTCTTATGATGTTTAGTTGGTCTGAAATCAAAATGGTGTCAATCTGATGTCCAATATGTTATCTCTACTCCTCCCAAATCGATGGCTATTTCAACATGATGTTTTCACCAATATACTTCTTATGATACCTAGTTGATCCTAAACCAAAATGGTGCCAATCATACATCCAGTATGGTTGCCTTGACAGCTTTTGTGAAAATCTTGTTGTCACTACTCCCCCTGAATAAATGATCATTATGACATGGGGTTTTGACCAAGAGACTTCTAATGATGTCTGCTGTGTCTATGATGTCTACTGTGTCCTAAATGAAAATGGTGCCAGTCTGACATCCAATATGTCCACCACAGCAGCTAATTTGAAAATCTTGTTACCACTGAAGAATATCAGAGATGGTTTTAACACTCAGCAGTTAAAAGAAGAAATGGTCTTATCTTGAATTCCTGGAAATTCTTTTCACTCAGTAGAGCATCAGTCCCTTCCAGGGACTCTTGTTAGAGCTTTACTTTTAATCATCACCATATATCCAGTATTGTGCTGACATGATGTTAAACCCTACAACTACTACTTCTCAAAAATCACTCAGCAGAATATATCCAAATTTGATAGAGAGCAGTCTTGTTTAAAGGACTTTCAAGTTTGTACAACTGATGCTGATCTGCCATTAAATATGGCTGCCATTACTGAAAATATAAAAACCATTAATTGATTTGCTTGACAGAATTGACCATATGTGACAGAAATCATACAGGCAAATAGGCTTTCAGTTTTATACAATAGATGCCAATCTTCTATCAAATATGGCTGTTGTTACTAAAATTAGAAACATTTTTAATAACTTCTCAAAAACTGCTCAACAGAATTTGACCAGTTTTGACAGAAAGCATTCTTGCAGAAAGACCTTTCAGTATTGAACAAATGATGCTGATATGCAATCCACATTTGTAAGCCAACTGCTCTTGCATTTGGCTATAAGGCGTATATCCATCAGAGTGATCTCGAACCTGCTTGGGACTCTTGTTTTACTGACTATTTTTAGTATTTTTAGGTTATTTCCAATCAGAGAGGATGGAATGAACTGGCATGCACAAGAACTTCAGAAGCACGAAATAGAGGTAAAATCTCCTTCCTTCAAGGTTTTTATGCTGTGGATTTGTTTTTGAAAGAAACAAAAGGGACCTACTCAGATTTGAGAAAAATATTGTGCATTATGTAAAAGCTCGTAGGCTGAAAATTTGATGTTCTAGGAATTATTAAAGATAAATAAAAAAAAATTATCTGGTTATTTTTGCAATTTCCACAGTCATTTTATTAAGTAAATGTGGATATAATATGAGCAAAGTGCTTTAGTCTAAATGACTGGCAAAAATATGTTCAATTGACATTTTTTCTCAGTAAACCTTAGTGTAAAAACAACAAGATCCTTTGAATTAAAAAAAGACATTCACCTTAATACCTTTAATTTTTTCTATATATTGTAAATAATCAGATACTTACTCTTGTTGTCTTATATGTTTTTCAATTGATTGGTTAGTAGAGTTTGAAGATGTGTAGCAAAGCCTATCTATAAAGAGTTGAGAAACAGTTGTTAATAGACTGGTGTCCTTTTTTTGAAGGAACCTCACATTAACTCTATGAATCTATAAATCATTCTATTGGAAAGTTCTTCCATATTTATCTCCCCCTGGTCGCTATGTGTCACTACATTATTGTACAGATTACGGTATTGATTGTTTATGTGCCTTATCTTATCATGTCCTTCCATCTGTCCATCCATAGATTTTGGGGTTAACAAGTCAGAGGTCAAGGTCACTGTGACTGAAGGAAGAAAGATTTTTTTCTGCATTTGGGGTGAAAATGTCATGGTCAAGGTCACTGTGAAAGAAAAATGGTTTCCACACAATAACATTAGTTCTACATTACAGACCTGAACCAAACTTTTACATGGCTTGCACTTGAGTTAAGGAAGAAGCATTGGCATCAAAAGATCAGAGGTCAAGGTCACTGTGATTGAAATAAGAAGAACGGTTTCTGTACAAATAACATTTATTCTAGAGTATGTTCCATGACCAAACTTTGTGGATGGCTTGCACTTAGGTTAATAAAAAAACTGATTGATTCTGGGACCTAAAGGTTAGAGGTCCTGGTTATGGTAAGTAAAATAAGAAAATAAAGGTTTCTGCACAGAAAGCTTAGTTCAAGACCACATATCTTGACTAAAGATCCAGGTCATTAAGAACTGTTGGTCAATAATCACCATAGTCAACCATGCCTTACCAGTGTTTTCTCCAGGACACAAAACTAAATGAGTGAGTAAGCACAAATGACTTATTGCCAGTTTGCTGTGAGCATAATGAAACGTGTAACATTCATTTACAAACCACAATCTGATCATGTAAGCCCTTGAGTTCTAGAGCAGTCATCATAATCAAGTGTTTATTTAGTGACTTTTGCAATGAAGCAGTGAGACACTTTCATTGATTATCTGGTTCTTAAAAACATTTTTGCAACTACTCTTGGTGAGTAGTGCGATGGCACACATGCAGTTTTCAGTATTCAACTGTAATGTCTCTGCTGTTACATGCATGTGATTTCACCAGAAGACTTAATGATGTCTAGTTGGTCCTATATGAAAATGGTGCTGAACTGACCTCCAATATGGCGGCCAAGGTGGCCATCTGGAAAATCTTATTATCACTACTTGTCACTACTCCACCTGAATGGATGGTCTTACCAACATGGGATTTTCACTTTGCATGCTGATATTTAATCTGTTATAGCCACCATGACTGCCATTTAATAAATCTTGTTATGGCTACTCCTCCTGAATAGATGGTCATATCGAGATGTGGTTTTCAGTAAAAGACTTCTTATGATGTTTGGTTGGTCCTATATGACAATGGTGCTGGTCTTACATCCAATATGGCAATCTTGGTGGCCATCTTGAAAATGTTGTTATCGCTAACTCCACCTGACTGGATGGTTATGTTGATATGGAATTTTCACCAAAAGTCTTCTTATAATATCTAGATGGTCCTTGATGAAAATGGTGCCAATCTGACATCTGGGCAATCTTGAAAATCTTGTTGTTGATACATCTCCTTAATGGATGGTCATATTGACATTGGTTTTTCACTGAAAGATTATTTATGAAGTCTAGTTGGTTCTAAATGAAAATGATGTTGATTTGACATTCAATATATGCACCATGGTGGCCATCTTGAAAATCCTGTTATGGTTACTCCTCCAAAATGGATACTCTCATTTACACAAATTTTCAGTAAAAAACTTCTTATGATGTCAGGTTGGTCCTAAACGAAAATGGTGCTGATCTGGTATCAGCTATGTTTGCCATGGTGGCTATCTTGAAAATCTTGATATGGCTACTTCACCTGAATGGAAAGTCTAATTGACATGGGGTTTTTACCAAAAGACTTCTTATGATGCCTAGTTGGTCTTAAATGGTGCCCCATGGACATCATGTGTGGCCACCTGTATGGATAGTCTTATTGACATGGGGTTTTCACCAAAAGACTTTCTCTGATGTCTAGTCCTAACCAGATGGCCATACCAACATTTAAAATAAAAATCCTTCATTTTTGTAATATTATACATATATTAAAAGGATAATGATCCCCCCCCCCCCCAAGCTGCCTTGATAGCCATCCTGAAAATCATTATATGACTACTCCTGAATGGATGGTCTTATCGACATGGATTTTCACAAAAACACTATTATAGCAATATGTACATGTAGCTGGTTCTGAATGAAAATGGCGAAATGTTGGGTTAGCTGTGCTGGCTTGTAAACACAATAACACAAACAAATATAAATTAATTTTTATCAAAATCCAGTTTTTGGATATATCAGATGAATACCTCAAATGATGCTACTTAAATAACTGTTTTGGTGTTAAAAAAATATTAATTATCGATTTAACCAAACTGAGCACATGGATATATCTTGACATTGACTAAGACAAGTTGATTGATTTTCTATCCATATTAGGTTCAAGGTCAATGGCCATGACAATTAGTTTTTTCCAGTCCTTACAGTTATCTTGCGAACATATTTATTATTTTTGTTACCAAATTTGGTATGTTGGAGTTTCTCAAGGATATTAGAGGTGGTTCCAGTACTCGGCAGTTAAAAAGTAGGAATGGTCTTATCTTGGATTCCTGGAAATTATTTTCAGCCAGTAAAGTGTCAGTCCCTTCAAGGGACTCTTGTTTATGAATCACTGTGAAACTTAAACATTATGGTTATTATCTAAAGCTGCACATATTGACAGTCTTTGTGCTTCCGTGATTTTTGTACAAGTTATTGTCATTTTTGACTTGCAGCTGGATGCAATTTATGACAGAATTTGTGAATGCTGATTGCAGATTTTTGGTCACCTGGTCGTAATGCCATGTGAGCTAATGAGCTCATGGTATGGCTCTGCAACCATCATGCATCATCCATCCATCAACAATTGCTTGCTACTGCTCTGTAGTCCATTTGATTGGATGACCTTGTTACCACTATGGATGCCAGATTTCTGATCTAATTTGGATCAAATTTAAAATATATGCTTATATCATCAAGATCTTGGAAAATTTGATAATGCGCAAAATGCACACATATTTATGAGGTGATCTTGCATCCA
The DNA here is from genome assembly GCA_029931535.1 of Margaritifera margaritifera. NCBI lineage: Eukaryota > Metazoa > Mollusca > Bivalvia > Unionida > Margaritiferidae > Margaritifera > Margaritifera margaritifera. The sequence continues at coordinate 203,193 of JAQPZY010001091.1, read as the reverse complement.
ATTAACTCTGCTTGTTGCCACTCTGGAAGCTATATTTCTGATCCGATTTTGATAAAACTTGAAATATGGGCTTTCATCATGGAGATCTTGGGTGGTTTCAATAATGAATGAGGTACATGCATATGAATGAGGTGATGTTGCATTTCATCAGCGGTATTTGTTGCCACTCTGGAAGCTATATTTCTGATTCAGTTTTGATCAAACATTAAATACAGACTTATATCATGAATGATGCCTTTGATAATGAGGGAGATCAGCAAATATTAATGAGGTGATCTTGCATCTGATTGGCTCAGCTTTTTACTGATCTGGAAGCCAAACTTCTGATCCAGTTTTGATCATAATTGGAATATTTCTCTTATATTGTCAAGATCTTGGACCATTTCAAAGGTGAGCAGGATCCACACATTAACGATGTGATCTTGCATCCAATTGATTGAGTTTGTTGCAACTCTGGAAGATATAATTCTGATCCAAATTTGATCAAACTTCAAATATGGATTTATATCATGAATCTCTTGGATAATGAGTGCGCTCCACACATTAATGCAGTAATTTTGTATCTGATTGGCTGACCTTACTACTAATATAGAAGCCAGATTTCTGATCCAGATTTGATCAGACTTGGACTATATGCTTATGTCATCAAGATCTTGGATCAGTTCAATAATAAACGAGATTCATGCACACTAATGAGGTGATTTTGTGTCTGATTGGCTGAGCTTGTTATTACTCTGGAGGCTGTATTTCTGATCCAGTTTTTATCAAACTTGGAATGCATGCTTATATCATCAAGATCTTGGAAAAGTTTGATAATGAGTGAGATGCATGCATATTAAAGAAGTGATCACACATCTGATCAGTTCAGCTTGTTGCTACTCTGGAAGCTATATTTCTGATTCGATTTTGATCAAACTTCAGATATGGGCTTATATCATCTTGGATGGGTTCGATAATTAATGAGATCCATGCATATTAACAAGGTGATGTTGCATCTGGTCAGCTGAGCTCGTCACCACTCTGGAAGTTATATTTCTGTGAGATTTTGATCAGTCTTGAAGTATGGTCTTATATCATGAAGATTTTGGGTGGGTTTGATAATGAGCAAGATAAATATATATTAATGAGGTGATCTTGCATTGGATTGGTTCATCTTTTTACCACTCAGGAAGCTATAATTCTGATCCAGTTTTCATCAAAATTGGACTATTGGCTTATATTGTCAAGATCTTGGACACTTTTGAAAGGAAAGATCTTGGACATTTTTGAAAGGAAACAGGATCCACACATGTTAATGAGGTGATCTTGCATCTAGAGACTGTATTTTTAATAGGATTTTGATAAAATTTGGTAAATGTGCATATGTCAGCAAGATCTTGGTGGAGTATGATTATGAGTGAAATTCATGCATATTGATGATGTTACCTTACATCTGATTGGTTGAGTGTGTCAACATAATAGCAACTATGTTTCTGATTAGATTTTAATCAAACTTTGATCTACAGACCATATTTCTCATCCAGCTTCTAGAAAGCTTGGTTAATGGTTATATTGTCAAGATCTTGGATGACTTTGATTATGACAGTACGGGTGTGCATGTTGATTATGCTATCTCCTTTAGAATGAATTTTTATCATAATATAGTAAAATAGGTAAAATAACATGATATAAAGTTTGGTAGATGGTTTACATAGGATGTGTTCTTACAATACTACATAAGTCTGCTTAAATTGTCAACTGTTTAGTTATGTTGGCCAGGTGAGTGATATCAGGCCCACTTGGACCTCTTTTTAGTGGATTGCTTAAAAGCTTAGTATATATTATGCTCATCATCAGAAGATATGCATTTTGACCTATCAATTTGCTCATACTCTTTTCAGAAGAGGTGTTTGCTTTTTTATACTGGTCATAGACCAGTAGTGTTGCACCTAGGATCCAGAGAGCTATGGACAATGTGTCCCCCTGTCCCTCAAATCTGGGGAACACAAACAAATTAAAAGGGACAAATAATTGTTTGCATTGGAAGTAATAGTAAAGTAAAGTGTGCCCAAGGCGTGCAAAGGGGTCAAGATTTGGGAGACTTATGGCCAGAAATATGGACCAGAAGAGCTTATGGGATGGCCTGTTGTCCATTTTCCGACATCTGTCCATATGTTAGCACAAGTTTGTCATCACTACTTGGAGAATTGCCATGAAACTTTACACACATGTTCATCCCAAGGTCTAGTAGGATCTAAATGAAAATGGTCTGCTCAGACATCCAATATTGCTACCACAGCAGCCATTTTGAAAATCTTGTTATCACTACTATTCCTGAATGGATGATCATATCAGCGTGTGGTTTTCACTAAAAGACTTCTTATGATGTCTAGTTGTTCTTAAACGAAAAGGGTACTGATCTAACTTTCAGTATGGCAACCATGGCAACTATCTTGAAAATCTTTTTATTGCTTCTTCCCCTGAACGAAAAGTCATATTGACATGGGGTTTTCACCAGAAGACTTATTATGATGTCTAGTTGGTCCTAAATGAAAACAGTTCCACTCAGACATCCAGTATGACCACCACAGTGTCTATCTTGAAGATCTTGTTATCGCATATCCTCATGAATGGATGGTCATATCAACATGGGGTTTTCACTAAAAGACTTTCATGATGTCTAGTTGGTCCCAAATAAAAATTGCACTGATCTGTCATCCAATATGGCCACCACAGCAGCTATCTTGAAAATCTTGTTATGGCTAATCCTCCTAAACAGAAAGTCATATCAGCATGGTGTTTTCACCAGAAGACTTCTTGGTCTTAAATAAAAATTGTGCCAATCTGATATCCAGGTTGGCCACCACAGCAGCCATCTGGAAAATCTTATCACTACTTCTCCTAGATGGAAAGTCATATCAGCATTGGGTTTTTACCAGAAGACTTCTTATGATGTCTAGTTGGTACTAAATGAAAATGGTGCCAATCTGACATCCAGTATGGCCACAATGGCAGCCTTCTTGAAAATCTTGTTATTGCTACACCTCCTAAATGGAAAGTCATGTTGACATGGGGTTTTCACCAGAAGACTAATTATGATGCCTAGTTGGTCCTGAATAAAAAAAGGTGCCAATCTCGCCTCAGATATGGCTGCTACAATAAACATATTCAAAATCTTGTCTCTAATTCTTCTGAATTGATGGTCATCATCAACAAGGGGTTTTCACCAAAAGTTTTCTAATGGTGTCTAGTTTGTCCTAAATGAAATTGGTGCCTATCTTACATCCAGTATGGCTGTCACAGTGGCTAATTTGAAAATTTTATCACTCAAGAATATCAGAGATGGTTTCAGCACTCATCAGTTAAATAGAGGAAATATTCTAATCTTGAATTCCTGGAAATTCTTTTGGGGCAGTAGAGATTAAGTCTATTCAGGGTACTCTAGTTTGACTTAAGACTCCTCTCCATCAAAGGGTAGAGGTGGAATGCGGGGGAGGTGGGGGTATATTTATGTGAGTAAATTATTCACCCTTTCTCTAGTTCTTTCATGCTGTTTATGATAAGTAAATCATGATCTTTACAATTTCTTTTTCATTATATGAATTTGATTAAAAATGAGGGAAAGTATCATATAGATGTCGGGGTTTTCATCAGCTGCATTTTTTTCTTTTTTTCCCCAGGTTTTTAATTTTATTGTTAGAAACACTTCTCAATGTAGTAAATGGTACCATTTATCATTTATATTGAAAATATTGAAACATACTGAAATTCAGTCATAAAAGTGTTGGCGTTTATTTTTTTTATTTTCTTGCACAGTAAAATAATTATTGTGATATTTGGAAAAATATCGTGAATGAACTAAAATTTTATATAGGCAAAATAATTGATGTCCTTTAAGTCTTCAGTTTATTAAACAATTTGACATTTATTTTACTAAACAAAATTATATTTTTGATCGCTTAATTAATGTTATTGTTTATTTAATTCATTACTTATTTATTTATTTCATTTTTGTGTTTATATATTCATTCAAGTACCTACTGATTTGACTTTTTCTCAAAACTTAAAACAGAATTAGTGAACAAAACAATATTTGAATGATAGTCATGGTATGAAAGTTATGACCTATTCTAGCTGGCATGACTGATAAGGCAAAAAGTCTTTATTAAAAAATATTTCACAGCGATATGCAGTTAGCTTAAGATATTTTGTGCAGATAAATGGTTTTTATAGTAAAATGTGTTCAAATATGATTTCTTTAGTTCTCAGCACTGCACGATATCAGTACCATGATGACGGAATGTCATGTGGTATGAATATGGCTGCACCTTTTAAAACTGATATCTATTCATGAATATACCTGCTGCATATAGGTAGCTTCCCCTACAACATCCAGTGGACACTTTAATGAAAACTTGCTATTATCAAGACATCTTGAAACATTTTATATATTTTAATCCCAAAATATTTGTCCTTGAAACAAGAGAGTAAGTGCAACGTAACATTTTCTAGAATGAAAGTTTCAATTGTTTTTAGACAAAACATAAATTGTCCTTTACATGTATTGAGTGGAACATAAAATAGTACCATCTGTCCATGTTGTCTATTATAAGCAGGAAAATTGTATAAGGATTTTTATTTGGAATTCCTGAAAAAATGTCCTTTATATGGATGTTTTGTTATTCCACACCTCTCTTGAACTGTTGAGGCTTTTATTTGCAGAGCTCATTACAATCAATTATGGGTCATGTTTATGAATTCACTTGCCATGTTTATTGAATAATTTGTATTTGAAAATAATACTTAGGGTACTGATAGTTTTATGCAAAAGTAGTCAAATTAGAATGCAATCTTATTTCAGAGAACAATTTTTTTCTGTTACAAAATTAACAAGAATAACCAAACATAGTTGTAATTTTCCATTGGCTTCATCAGGGGTGGGATGGGGTGTGTGAAGTGGTCAAAATGAGAAGTTACATTCTGTCACATTTTTCTCATATATAATGCATGACCAACTGCGAACAATGTAGACTTACACTTATGATGACAGATTGGGGTCAGCATTTATATTCTACCTTTTTTTTGAGAAAAAGCACACTTAGATCTACTGGTGCATTATGTAATGGCAATCTGAGTCCATGCAGATGGGTGTGTGTTATATTGTTATATACAGATAATAACAGTACAGTGGTTGCCCCTCTAATAAGGCCACTCTTGCTGCACTGAAATGCTGGCCCTGTATAAAGGGTTGTCTCTTAAGGCATAAAAAAATGGTACAAATATACTACCATATTGATCCAAAAATAGAACATGCTCCATGATAAGCCGCCAAATTCCCTTTTACACAATTTGGGCAAATATTTACTACATATAACTTTGTCTGGTAATAAGGCCACCCCCTAATATGGATAAATTTATTAGGCTGGCCACATGGTTTTATAATTGGAGAAATACTGTATTTTGGTGTCATGCAAGGTGGTCTCTGAGAGATGGGGTGGCATTTATTGAGATGGGCCTCAAGAGGGTGACCACCATAGTTTTATGTGATTAACTACATATACTGTTGAAAGTTTAATGAGGATAGACTGAACCTCATGAATAAACTGTACCTGTTTATAAACAACACTATATAATGTATTTTGTTCTGAGTAGGTGAAAAGTAGTTTGACATGTTATACATCAAGGTCATGAGGCTTAGATATATTCCTACTCCATATCAAATTTAGTTCTTTTCTCTGACAAGGAACAAAATGCAAATGTAGTTTTGTATTTATTACCTGCACCCTTACATGCTTCTTTTATTTTTAGCCAAACATTTGGAAGATAATTCCAAATACAGAAGGATTTATAAAGTTTGATTCAGGACATATATGAAAAATAAATGTGCAGACATCATTAAAATATTGAAATAGTTCCTGACTGTGTGTGATACAGGAGTACAGGTTGAACACATGTATTAAATGCCATATCAAAGATATTAAATGGATTGAACACATGTATTAAATGCCATATCAAAGATATTAAATGGATATGTGATTAATGCTGATTATTACTGGAATTTATTTCAGAAAATCAATGCGAATGAGGAGGCCCATGCCCGGGTTCTTAAAGCATACAAGATGATGCTGGACTTCTATGGAATGGAGCTAGAGGATGACAAATCTGGGAAGATAAAGCGGGCAGAAAACTGGGAAGATAGGTTTAAGCATTTAAACAAGTAATTATTAAGCAAGGCAAATATGACACAAAGCATAATTCAGAAAATATAGAAGAATTTACCATATTGTAGAGTATTTTATTCAGTCATCATGTGTTTGCTGTGGATAAAATTCAGTTTATTTTGCTTCTTGAATCTGGCTGAGAGAAGGAAATATCTATCCTCTTTATCATTACCCTATGTTTTTTGGATGCCAAAATATATTTATCTTTTCTGATGTCCAGAAACTTGAGGATGAAACACAGTGTTTGGGTATGGGTGGGACAAGATCGGCCACTATTTTTGTTTCTGGAGTCAGCCAACTACCATTAAGTTTGCAATGTAGATACAGTAAAATTGAAATCTTTGTAGTCTATATATCAATTGATTTTGACACCTTTTATGTAAATGCTTTTGTTTCCAAAAGAAGAAAATACCTACATCGAAACAGCAGTTTGTCAGTGTCAGTGAATTTAGAGTTGTCGATCTTCAGATGGGTAACTTTATCAAAGTCAGCCATGCATTATCACCTCACTATATATAAGATTACACTTGGAGTATAATCAGTACATTGAATGGGGACTGTCAAAGACTTTTGAAGCCTTTATTCCAAAAATCTTGTCAAATTTTGCTTTCTTAGTATTATTCCTGATTCCATTTTCATACAGATTGAGCAATTAGCCAGTCAGTGGTTGTGCTGTAATGGACTAGTGATAATTTGGCACCTGGTGTCAGCGTGAGGTGCAGCTGTCATTGCTGTGTGTTTTTATTACAATTCTCTCACTTGCTTAAATGTTACAGAAGAAACAGCTTCCAGTGACAAATATATAAGACATCATTTACATAAATGGAAAAGTAATATATTATTTGGACTGACTGAAATGGAATTAAAAGATTTCAAATGTTAGTTGTACGTATGAGTAAATGTAATGTGAATTTCATAATCTACTAAATCAAGATTGTTTTCTTTAATTTACAGTATATTTGTTAGATAAAGGTCCAATCTTTTTAGAAGACAATTTGCAATTGAATATCGATAGGGCATCAGCAAACCTACTTATGAGTTGCAGACTATCTTAAAGAGTCACAACATGGCTTACATAGGACAGATTCATATGATTTTCAGCATTTATTTAAATTATATTAAGAAAAAAGTTTATGCATACCCTCTTATAAATTTATTCATTCTTTTTAATGACTATTTTCCTTTTTCTCGGGTGAAACAAATAATTTCATATTAAAAAAATTCTTACTGCAGTTGATGTTAATTTCTCTTTTATCATGCCTAATGATCTATGTTAACTTGGAAATAATAACTATAATAATTTATTTATAACTTAGGAAAGTTTGATTTTCAGAAATTTTTCAACAAAATGTTAAATATAAAACTATGATGGATATCTTAAAGGAGCAACAATTGACAGTCATTTATAGGAAGTGTTTGTTGCTGTTGTTGTAGTTTTTCAAATACTAGTCATTGTATTAAATAAAATTACCTTTCTTAATGTCAACTGTCATTAATCTTATTCGGTGTGTCTGAAAATAAGAGTCAAAAATAAAATTACCAACCATTATTGCCTGAAAACCTGGGGTGCGTTTAAAAGTTGTTCAGACAAACTATTAAGGGTGTATAAAAACTTAGGGCAAATATTGTTTGTCATCTTGACACAGATGCAGATCCTGAAACAGGTATTTTTTTGCAAAAGCAGCATTTAATTTGTGCTTCATTTGCATTTGAAACGCAATCATAATTCATTTTGTGTTACATTTGCATTTCATTCATATTTGCATTTTAGCTATCATATAATTTTTCATGTGGTGTCCAGAAATGCATTTTGATTTTCCATTTTTCACTTTTGTTCAACATTTCATTTTGTTTTTGTTTATTTGAAAACAAATGGAAATGCATTTACTAAAGTTGTGTTCCATTTCCAAGAGTGTTCAAGGGAGAGAATTATTACTTTTGTATCTTCTCTTATTAAAAGTGTGTTTAATAAAATAGCAAATGCATAAAATGAAGAAAAAAAATCCAGCAATAATAAATGTAACGGCAATTGCAATGAATATAAAAGATTAGTTGCAGAGCATTTGTCAGTAAAGTAAATTTTGTTTCTTAGTTTGCACAAATGTCTGCCTTGGCAAGAACAATAATACAGCTTGTAAGGGATGAAAAATTGTCTCTATAAAGCATCTGATCCTGAATTATCATGTGAAAGAGCTTTCAGCTGTGAAATTCCATTCTCACTCTATCATAGACTTCATTGGTCTAACTTTGTGATACGATCAGTTATTACATGTTGTAAGGTCATTTCTGTAAAAAAAAAAATCTTTATTTATAGTGTCTCAATAGTATGTTCAGTGAGATGGTTGATTGATTTCAGCTCTGTATGCCATTGTATTGATTTCACTATTTACAGGTGTCAGCACAACTGACAGGATTTAATGTGTGGGCCATGGTCTGTTCAAGCTGGCTGAAGACAATCACTTTACCTCTTTGCTGTAAATATGACAGATCTTCTTGGCACTACGTACTGGGCTAGTACTGACATAGTATGGTGGTCCATTTGGACCAGTAGTAGTTATATCATCAATGCAGACAAACCCCAGTACTGGCTATGGTGATCTTTTCTGGGATAGCCAGTACTGGACTTCAGCACCAGATACCAAACAGCTGCAGACAACACCAGTTCCAGTACAGCCCAGACCTATGGCTTTTACTTCCCAGACATGATACAGTGATGTATTTTCCCAGCATACCCAGTTCTGACTTCAAGACACAGGTATAACCTGGCACCCAGTCAGTACTGAGATGGTATGGTCATCTACCCAAACCATTCTTGGACATTGCATCACCTCATACAGACCCTAGTACTGGCTGTGGTGATCATTCCCTGAATAACCAGTGATGGAGTTAAGCATCAGGATTCAGCTGGTCCCAGATCATAGCTCCAGGTCAAGTACAATCTTGACCTATGCCATCTACCACTGGGACTTGGTATGGTGATGAGTTAGACAGGCAGTATTTGGCATCTGGTCATGCCTTGTCCAGTCCCAGCTCTGTCACAGATGCCAAGCATAATTGACACCAGATTTGGTGAATCCTTTCTATCACATGATCCAATATCAAATCCATGGAAGCATTGCAGACTGGAAACCAGACAGGTCAATCACTGATCCTGGCTCTGTTGACTCCTGCATTCCTGGACACCTGTTACCCACCTAGGACTCAAGTGAATGCATGAAGCTCTCTGTGTCCCACCATGGCTGGACTTGCATCTTCATTCATCATCCCTGACATTCTGCTTCCCCATTTCAGCCATCACTAATGTTTACAGAAGGTTTCTGTGCCACCCCATTTGTATGCGTTCAAGGACACACACTCACAAGCACCATTTTCCTTCCTCAATCCGCGTATCCACAGTGGCTCAGTGGTCAGAGTGCTGGATTCACAGCCGTAAGGTTGCGGGCTTGAATCATACTATCAGATCAACCGAGGTTGGTTACCATGGTGTCTCTTTGGGCAAGACACTTTACTCCAGTTGCTTCTGCATTAAATAACATGTTGCTGTGTCATAAAACACCACCAAATTCTCGATCTGATGTTGTCAAGGGAAGACCAGCCTTCTGTGCATTGATTGAAATAGTCTTCCAGCAGCTACCTCCTCCTGCTCCATCAATGGCCTCTTACTCAATCCCCACATCTGTCAACCTCTTGAAAAAAAACAAAAGACCAGCCATTTTCCAAACAGCTTTTATGGTCAGGTTGATTGCTGACATTTTGCACGGCTTTGAAAGACAACTTCCGGACCCAATCATCAGCATGCCTTTCTTGTCACAACAACATATCCCATCAACTTTAATTTTGCTTTCTACAAGACACACATGTCTTTTACACTGAAATCCCAGGTTTCAAGAAAGACATTGCAGGCCTGGAAAAGTTGAAACCATCTTTGTGCATGGACTGGAAACTATTTTTAACATGCAACAGCTGGATCACAACATTGTAGCGATTGGCTCCTTGCTTGACTTGGTCTTGATGGCTACATTTCTGCAACATGAACATAGCCTTGACCCCTTCCACATCTGGGAGTCAGTCTCACGTATAACTTGTATACAGAATAGGGCAGCTCAACACTTATTTTCTATTGCTATAGCTGTGTTCATTAAGCTCTAGTTTACAGAAGAGGTGCATTCCTATGCATGTCCCCACTGATAAAAGACCATCACAAGGCCATCCTCAGATTGTACAATGTATCTCTCAACCTCTTATTTCATGTCCAGATAGTGGCAGCCATAAAACAGGCCACCATGGGGGGCAAATCTCGCGCTGACCCAGGAGAGAGACAATTTAGTTTTAACCCAGCTTCGCTTCATTGCAGCCTTTAAAAAAAAAATGATGATATGCCTGTATTTACCTTTTGGGTGGTGGTGGTGGTGGGTAAATCTTCACCTTTTACCACAGAATGGGAGACACCCTGTCTTGACAGTCCTTGGCATTCTCTAAAATATACACTTTTCACAAAAAAAAGCAGTCAAGCTCATTCACAACACAACTCCATCGGATCTTACTTGAGGCTTTTTCAAGATAGTAGTTCTCTCAATAAACAATTTCAGGCACCATGTATGGATATAATAAGATCAGTCCCCAATGCTATTTGAGAAGAGGTCTTACAGGTCAAAATCACATGGTGAGCATACCTTTGTAGCAAGCCACAAAGTCTTTAGTTTTGCTCTTGTTCATCTTGGATTCCTTGTCAGCAAGGACAGATCCTATCTCATTTAGTCCCAGCTCTTCATTCATATGGGCATGGAAACCCTGTTTGGTTTAAAGTTTGTCTCTTGAATGTCCCAGGGGGATCATCCTGTGGTTCTCCCTTTACACCTGAAAAGTCATAGCTTAGCTTGGAAATCTCTTCATCTCTTGGGTCTTCTCAATGCAGCCATTGACCTTTCTACCGTGTCCCACCGGTTCATGATACCCCTGCATATGACTCTCCTATCCTCAGTGGTGTCTGACACTTTACCTATAATATCCAGTGATTAAAGTTTTGGATTATATGAGGTACCATCTCAGCAAATGGGAGGACATTGCCTGGTTCATAGTGGGTATCTCACTGAATGATCAAATGCCAGACATCACAATATGCATTGACAAAAGCATGATTGGCCATGGTGCCCACCTCCTACCCTTCTTCAAAGTGAATGGTGTTTGGCCCATCAGTATTGCTCCATGCATATCACCACCCTAGAGATGAAGGCCACAGCAAATGCCTTTTGACCATGGCAGGACATATTATCTGGAATGGGCACTCATATTCTTAGAGTCCTCTTGACTGTTATCTATTACTTTATAAGGCAGGAGAGAATCCAGCCCCAGAACTCTGCCTTCTGTTTTGGGATTTTCTCAGGTAGTGTTGTCTGCCACATCCCAGGTATGCTCAAGTTCTGAGCAATCGCACCAACCAAACAGATTTGACCAATCAACAGTGCATGGTCCTTTTCTTTACCCCTCAGTCTTCATTTGAATCAGTATCAACTGGGATCATCCTTTTTGGTCCTCCTTGCAATGAAGTGAAACACCAATCTCTTGACACTCATATCACCAGCCACAGTTCAGAAAGAATGAACAGCCAGTGGCTTTTACCAATTGGTACAATTAAGCTAAACACCTTTTAACTCTCCCTGCCCCCCCCCCCCCCCAGATTCCCAAGTCTTACTGTCCTGCACGAGTGAGTGAATTTGAATGCTGACTAATCCTGATGACTCATGATGGGTTAGCTACTTCCTCAATCTAGGGCAAAGATTCCCAATTCAGCCCTGTCTTCTCCATGCCTGCTGAATCAACTGTGAATGCAGGTTTCCATCCAAAACCGGAGATATTGAATATGTGTGCCTGACTTGTATCAAACAAACCCTCAAGAAGACACTTCTCTCTATAAACAAGTGGGAAAAGAATTGTTTGAGCATGATGGTCCATGACTTTGGAAGTGTACATGAGGGAAAATGGAGAGATTTCTCCCAGTGGTATGAGTATAGTACATCTCTATCTTGGGCCTCAGTACCAAAAATAGCTGATTCCTCCAGTGCTCTTCAAGAAGTAGAAGTTAGCTCCCATCACAATAAAGAGCTACAATTCCATGATCTCAGACACATCTTGCCATCATGGCAGGTAAGATATTGACAAAGACCTCTCCAACCCTCTTACAAATTTTGATTTGTCTCAACCAAAGGCTTTTGGCCCTTTGTCCAAGATGAAATCTCCAGTGGATTCTGACATAGTTGAATAAGGCATCATTTGAACCACATTCCAAAGCCTTCATGACTAAACTCTCATACAAGACCAGCTTCCTAATCACCTTAGCTTCATCAGGCAGAATTGGTGAAGATAAATGCCTTGTTGATTGACCGAAACCATCTGCAGTTCTGCCATGATGGTTTGGTTTCTATCCTAATGGCCCCTTCTTGATCACCAAGAATTGCTCATGGGGATCAGCTCTTTTTCTTGACATTGCTGTCTTCTTTTGATCCTTCATCCCAGGGGCATCTACAGGACACCATCAGGGTTCCAAAATGTGTTCCAGAAATGGACTGAGCCAATCAGAAGATAGAGCTTTTGCTTGTTGTTATCACTTGAAGGAAGGGACAGTATTTCTGCTCAAGGTCTGTCATCATGGATTTGATGAGTTACCTGCTCAGCTCACAATTAGCTAACCCAAGTTCAGTTAAATTTCTTATGCATATCAAGTCACAAGGTTAGGTTGGTCACTACTAGCATGGTATTTGAGTGCATTTTCTCCCAGCTTGACAGCATGCAAGCCATGGGATTGAGGTCAGAGATGGTGTTCTCAAGCTCTTGCCTCAAAGGCCTTTCATCCTAAAGGGCTTAGTTTAACCTAGTGAAACCTATACCAGTAACACAACATGCTACCTTCCCAGGTTGTTCAGCAGGTTCATATATGACACAGGTTACTCTATTGCTGATTATTCAGGAGTGAATTCTTTTTTCTCTAAACCATTTCCATGCATAAATTATGTGGTAACCTAGCCTCACATGCTCACATGAAACTTGAAGCTGCTTCATGTACATTAGGAGACTGGAGACAGGGTCTGCTCCATGGTATGGGGATGTAACTCCCTTCTCCCCTTACCTATGCTCCTAACGTATTATGATTGGGTAACATATTTGAAGAACACAATTTTGAGAGTAAAGTATGTTTCTTTGATAATGCTTAATACCCAATCATAATATGGCACACCCTCCCAAATCCTTCCCACAGTTACATCCGTGGAAGTCATGGAAAACATCCAAAAGTCATGGAAAATGGCCAAAAATTGTGATAAAGTGGGTGGATCAGATGGATGTAAGGTGTGGAGGGGTCATTTTGACCAAAAAGCTGATTATGTGTTTATCTTTCTTATCATGTTGATCAGTATTATCATTATTTCCTGTGTACAGATCCAACTTTCTGGCCTTTTTGTCATAAACATTAAAGAATTTATTCATGGGTAATCAGAAATTTGTCATGAAGAAGTCATGGAAAAGTTATTGAAAAAAAATCAGATTTGTGTAGGAACCTTGGTGCAAACATTTTCCAGAACACCTTTGCACTTTGCCCTTTGACTTAGACTCTTCCATCATGATCCAGCAAACGTTTGCACACTGAAGACCAGATCAGAAGAGCTTATGCGATGACCTTTCATCTGGTGTCTGGTGTCCATCAGTTGTCCAGTGTCTGTTAGCCCAAGTTTGTTACAGCTGCTTCTCCTAAACTACTGGGAGGATTGCAATGAAATACATTCATCCCAAGATCTAGTTAGTCCTCCGTGAAAATGGTGCCACTCGGACATCCAATATGGCCACCATGGTAGTCATGTTCAAAATATTGTTATTGCTACTACTCCAGAACAGATGGTCATATCAACATTGGGTTTCCACTTAAAGACTTCTTATGATGTCTAGTTGGTCCTAAATGAAATAGTGTCCATCGGACATGCCCTAGGACATTCCATATGGCCACCATGGCAGTCAGCTTGAAAATCTTATCACTCCTAAATGAAAATGGTACCGATCTGACATCCAGTATGGTCATCATAGCAGTCCTCTTGAAAATCTTGTTATTGTTCCTTCTTGGTTGTCGCATTGACATTGAGTTTTCACTAAATTTGATATGTTATGCATCCTTGTCCTATGCTGCACACTTAAATTTTGGTTTAAAAAAAATTACAAAATGTCACTATCTATATTACTCCGCCTAATTTTCTGTTATTTAATGTAGGATAAACATTTGAATGAGCTTTTTCTGTTTCTACTTCCTTAAAGATTAATCCTAAATTTCATTATTGACATTGTCTTTTTATATCCAATAAATGCTCTTTGTTACAAAAAGTACTGTGTTTGCAAAATGACCAAAGGTGCCTTCATCCTCTAAGTTAGAAATTCCTAGGTGGAACACTGCTTTATATAGTTAATGGAGATGTGTATCAAAAACTAGAATTCAAAAGCATGTTCAACACTTAGACAATTATGAAAGAAACATTTGTAAGATGTTTTAATAATTTTTAGATTTAATTGTCTTTCTTGCTTCAAAGTAAGTAATTAACCATAAGTCAAATTTGTTTGCTCTTCAGGTCTTTTCACAACTACTTGAGGATCACCAGAATTCTGAAGTGCCTGGGTGAGTTGGACTATGAACATTTAAAGAGACCTTTCATTGAATTTATTCTGCATGAAGCCATGGTGGAGGATACACTGCCAAATCTGTTGAGCAGTTGTTACAATTATTGGATGGATGTACTTAGAAATGACAGTGATAGAGAAAAAGTGTGGAAGTTATACGAAACTCTTGATGGACAGAGGAATGAAAGCAGTGACGATGAAAAGAATGAAAGCACCAAGAAACCTAAAATGAAGGATGAATCAGAAAATGACCTGGAAACTGTGAACTTGAAGGCATCTGTAAATGAGAAGGTAAATCAACAGGAGGATAATAATGAGGAATCGACTCAAGTGTATGATGCAGATGTATTGATGGAATCAGATCGTGAAGAAAAGGACAGCAGCAAGACACTGAAAATGAAGGATGAATCAGAGATTGACCAGAAGTCTGTGAACTTGAAGGAATCTGCAAATGGGAAGGAAATGCAACAAGAGGAATCAAAACAGGAGGATAATATTGATGAATCTACTCAAGTGCATGATCCAGCTGTGTTGATGGAAACCAAAAATGAAAAGGAAATCACCAAGAAACCTGAAATGAAGGATGAATCAGAGAATGATCTGAACTCTGCAAACTTGAGGGCATCTGTAGATGAGATAGTAAAGAAACAAGAGGTACCAAAACAGGAGGATAATAATGAGGAATCGACTCAAGTGCATGATTCAGCTGTATTGATGGAAACCAAAAATGAAAAGGAAATCACAAAGAAACCTGAAATGAAGGATGCATCAGATAATGATCTGAAATCTGCAAACTTGAGGGCATCTGTAGATGAGATAGTAAACGAAAAAGTGGAATCTAAACAGGCGGATAATAATGAGGAATCGACTCAAGTGCATGATCCAGCTGTATTGACTGAAGTTGAAATTAAAATGAATGAAAGCTGCATGACATTGAAAATGAAGGATGAATCAGAGAATGATTTGAACTCTGCAAACTTGAGGGTATCTGAAGATGAGAAAGTAAAGGAACAAGAGGAATCAAAACATGAGGATAATAATGAGGAATCGACTCAAGTGCATGATCGAACTGTATTGATGGAAGCAGAAAATGGAAGCAGAAAGGAACTGAAAATGAAAGATGAACCAGAGAATTATATGAAATCTGTGAACTTGAATGTATCTGAAAATGAGAAATTAATTGAACAAGAAGAATCAACACAAGAGCTTAATATTGAGAAATCAGCTCAAATGGATGATCCAGATGTATTGATGGAAGAAGAAAATCAACAAGCTGGCAGTGATGAGCATGAAGTCACCAAGAGACACCATGAACAAAGTGATTCAGAGATGGAAGATTCTGAAATACAAGAGTCATTAGAAAGTGAATCAGTGGAAATGACTGATGATAGTCAGAGAGAGAATGATATGCAGAACAAACAAACTGATTCAGCTTCAGAAACTTCTGAAACCAAACATGAACAGCAACCTAGTTTGTCTAACTGCAACTCAGTGATCACTATAGATGCTAATCAAGAACAAAATAGTGAAGAAAATCAGCACAGTTTCCTTGTGTATAAATCTGAGGCTAAAGTAGTGGATGTTAAAGAAAATTGCAAACTGGAGAAGGATTCCATTCCTGTTGAAAATGTTAGTGATGCCATGAAGTAGAAGACCAGAGATCTGATGGCCCAGTAAAATTATAGAACAACTGGGTCTTATTTTAACATAAATTGATATATATGGCAATGTAAAATGTGGATAATAAGTACATACATGAACCTACGCATCTTCAGAAATTAATCGATTATTGGCTTTCCATTGTTTTTGTTGCAAAACTAAGTACAGAAATATCAGTAAGTGTATGAAAAACTTTTCCATTGTCTACAGTGCTCTTATTACAGTTGTTCTTTTTCTTGATTAGTTATTAGTGTGTTTATATATGGTAGTTGAGCTATTTATAAAATGTGAGCACACATGCCTTGAGCTATTCCTTTAATTAGTAAGGACTGTTTAACATGCTGTGAATTAAGTCTGCTTTGATATGCATACATTTCAAAACTTTGCCAGGTTTTGTATCATGAAAAAAATTGTTGCTATTGATGAGAAACAAGTGCATATGACCTTTACTAATTACAAAAGTAAGCATATACACTTACTATCCCGATCTTACAATAATTTTATACCAGGATTTTGTTGGATGAACTACATATAAAAAAATAAAGATAGATTTATTAGCTTTTGCATGTTTTAAATTAATTTAGTGCCTAATAACCCTTGCAGCTCATTAAAACTAAAATTTATATCATGTGGTTTCTTTTTCTCATTGTTATGTGTTCATCATGTTACATATTATTAGATTGATGTATACATGTTCTGATTAGAGGCACACATCCATTTCTGGTAGGTCAAAAATAATTGGAAATAAAAGCAGCCATTATGCTTATCAAGATGTTTACTTAATTTAGTTTTAAAAAATTGCAAATGCACAAACTGAGGATAATCATGGTCACACTTTACAGCAGAAAGTAAATTTGTACACAACATGCAAAAACTGCATCTTGTTGTCTTGTCATCATTTAATCTATGAAATCTCTTTTGAATCAAGTCTAGTTTTTATCCTGATTTACCTATGACCTTTAGAGCTCATCAGTGTATAAAATGTTTTTAAATATAATTTTAGTGATCAAAATGGTAATTATTGTATTTATATAAAGTGTAATCATCTTGTGAATTAAAAAAATATATATATATTTCCTTGCCTTTGTTCATCTGGTTTAAAATGCTCCTATCTTAATATGTACTTTGTAAAGAAACACTGCTAACCAATCATGTTACTTCTTCCTATAAATTTTAAACACTGATCCAGGTGATTTTAATAACATTTTACCTGCAAATGATAGACCATGTCTACTGCCTATAAATAGTATATGAGCTTTAATGATACACAGCAGTGGGTATTGAGAATATCATTATACATGTATGATTCATCTTGATGTGATGCATTGTGTCACCAGCATGGAAATCATACAAAAGTAATTATGTACTTTTGTAAAATTTGTTAACACTGGAACATAGATTAAGTTGTTGGATCTGCAGACTGATTGAAAATTTTCATAGTGTGTAATTTTCTACTGTTATTTTTTTCTCGATATTATGACTAGGTTTGAAAATGGAATTACTCTTAAACAAATGAAAGGTCAGCCTTATCATATGTTGTTCATATAGATATTAGCACAAGATGTTTATTATGGTATGTATTATATCTTTAGACTCGTTATATTCTGATTTAATAATATGCATAGATTTATGCCAGTAAATTAGAATTTTTATTTTGTTAACAGTAAATAGAATGAGTTTTACACATGATTACCTTGAATTGAGTATTATTTTTTAATACAAGGACCCATGATTGTCAAAAACACAGTTTATTTATTGATATATAAGAGAATCATTGTTATGTGATGACCTACCAAAGCTAAAGTTTTTATTTTTTTATACACCAACCATAAGGCCATATTTGCACTTAAGATATGGAAGAAGTGTATTGCTTTTGGGGTCAAAAGGTAAAGGGTCAAAGTCATTGTGCCTCATACTATGTTATGATGTTGTCTGCCTGTCCATCTGTTACCAATTTCAATTTTTGACAATAACTTGAGTTATTCACCATCAATAGTTACCAAACTTTGTGGATGGATTGCACTTCAGGTAAGGAAGTGTATTGATTTTGGGGTCGAACAGTCAAAGTTTAAGGTCAGTGTGACTGAAAGAAGAAAAATAATATCTACATAATAACATTAGTTTTACATCACATACTTGGACCAAACTTTGTTGAATCTTGCACTTGGGGTTAAGGTAGAAACCTATTGATTTTGGGATCAAAAGTCCAATGTCATGGTCACTTGACTGAAAGAAGAAAAATGATTTCTGTCCAACAATATTAGTTCAACATCGCAAACCTGGACCAAACTTTGTAGATGGCCTGCATTTGGGTTTGGTTAAAAGCCTATTGATATTGGGGTCAAAAGGTCAAAGGCCAAGGTCACTGAGACTGAAAGAAGAAAAATGGTTTCCACACAATAACATTAGTTCTAGATCACAGACCTGGACCAAACTTTGTGGCTAGCTTGCACTTGGGGTAAGGATGAAGCCTTTCAATCTTGGTGTTAAAAAGTCAAAAGTCAAAGTCACAGAAGAAAATAGTTTCTGCACAAAACTTTCAGTTCCCAATCACATATCTTCACAAAAGTTTGTTTATGACATTTATGTTGGGTAAAAAAGAAGCCTATTGATTTTGAGGTCGAGGGTCAACTGACTGAGAGAAGAAAAATGTTTTTGGGATAATAACTTTAGTTCTAGACCACATAACTTGACCAAAGTTTGTGGAGGACTTTCAATTAAGGCATAGAAAAGGCATATTGTTTTGGGGTCAAAAGGTTAGAGTCATTGTTGCTGAACAAAAAATTGGTTTTGCAGAATAACTTATGTTTTAGAGTAAGTTCCCTGACCAAACTTCGCAAAGGGCTTGCACTTAGGGTAATAAATAAACCTTTTAGACTCTGAGATTATAGGTCACTCTAATAAGAAAAGAATGATTTTTGCACAGTAAGTTTAGTTCAAGACAGCATACCCTTGGGTCAAGGAGATTGTTCATTGAAACCCACTGGTCAATGATGTCCAGAGTGTATGCATACTGGTGCCTACATAGAGGACTGGGAAACATGGGACCGGCATATAATGTGCCATTCATTTTACTTTTATTTTTAATTTCATAGTCGGATGAAATTATCTTTCATTACATGATTTAGGTACGTTTTATTCTAGTAAAAATAAAACAGGTTGTTGGATACTGTAAAAGAAGTTGTAGCATACAAGATAATATTGTTCATCTTTGTTTACCTCGATAATTAAAAAGATTACTGATTTCTATTCATGTTAATTCTTTTCATGATGATTACCAGGGGTATATCAATATTCAATTTAAAATATTGGAAATATTCTGATATAAAGAAACAAAGAGGTACATTACAGTTTCACCCTAAATTCAATCATTATGTTTAGATAATATACAATGATGAATAAACTTGTTGTTTCAAGGTATTTTTATTTAAAACTTGAAGTATATTACAGTATATGATAGAAAATGAAGAAAAAAAATAACAAAAAGTAGGAAATGACTAAACAACCTCAATATGTCCATATGAATTGAACATGTGAGCAATAAGCATTTTTTACTCTGAGTTCTTTTTTTGTTTTGCAGCTCCTGTTAACTAAATCTGTTTAAATTTGAAGCAATAACATCTTTATTCATAGAACTTATTGCATATGAAAATTAAATTGAAATAACATAAATTGTTGCCAGCGAGTACAAACTTAATATACATTTCCCATAGGGTCATGGCTGTCAAATCCCCTCGACCTTCAAATCTCACAGCAACGAGATCTCATTCTCAGCATGATTTCGGAATCACGAAATTGACAATAAAAAAAACATTCCACAGCAATGGGAAAATTGAATCAACAAAGAAAGATATCAATGCTGGATGTTTATATGCTGATTTTAATGACAATGTTTTTTTTTTGTTTTGCACCATGATTAATGATTATTCATAATTATTTTAAATGACATTAATAGAAGTTTTATAACTTTAATTCCATAACATGCATATGATCATGAAATGAAAATATAAAATATTACATAATTAGTTTTGCCTTTCTTACATTATATGTGATCCCCTCTCTCCAAAAGCAACTGCTCTTATAAGGCCACTTTCCTGCTGCAGAAGGGGAGGTCTTAGAATGGGGGCGAGGGCACTGTACTAATTTACCATCTTGTCTGTGGCAAATTTCAGGTGTCACAGTGCCTGGCCATTTGTTTGACTGTCAAAGGGTTCTGATCATGCATTGCATACACTATTTATTAACACTACAGATTTTTTCCATAAAATTGAGTGAAATCGAATCACTGTTAGAAATTTTACAGCAATGTTTTGATTAGCTAATAAAAAGACCATTTGGGCATGACCTCCGATATTCCTGTAGTAGATACTTGCAGTGTAGATCAACTTAGTATTACAATCTGGTTTTAATTGGATTGGGTCTTAATGATCATGTTCATTAATGCTGTAAAAAAAGATTATTTTGCTTTGATATTATATATGATTTGCATTTTTATTTGAAGCTATTTCACATTCCTTTGTAATGAAAATGGAACCCACTTGTAACGAACTTTTGGATACCGGTGAAAATGTTTGTTATAACTGAATTTCATTGAACAAGAGTGAAAGCATGTAGAATATTGTTACCTATTCACCTTCAAACTCCAAGCTTTGGACCCTCAGTTTTTTAAAACTATAAATCCTCTGGATGCTTTTTTTTCATAAGTTACTAGAAAAAAAAACCTGGTTGGCCAGAAAGGTAATTACATGAACATAAATGAAGAATTATCATATTCTAAAAGTAAAAAAATAATGTAAAATTGAAATGCAACCAAAAGATACCTATATTTATTGTATGATAAGCTCATGCTTGATGATAAATCCACCCACCATTTTTATAACATGTTGGCAAATATTTACTAAGGATTTTGGTTGTCTACTAAGAAATCCACTTCCAACATTTAGACAAATGTATAACGCTGGCCCCTTTACTCTTGTCATTAGAGAAATACTCCAGATTTAACCTGATCGGGAGTAATTATCATCAATAAAACTTACTCTAGTCAAGTTTTATCAATTTTACATTAAATATCAGGATTGTATGCCTGCTAATGGACTTGCTGTTTTCTCATTCAGACCCCCATTTATCTTATCAGGACTCCATATTTCTACAATTTGTGGTTTTAGGACTCCCATAGTAAAAAGCCTACAGAGATAAATGTTGTAAGCATGGTCCAATATATTTGAATGAAAGCATGTGTATACAGGTGTGTGTGTGTGACACAGTATTGTCTTCTTGTGGAAATAGTTGTTATGAAATCTATCATATTTTTGTTGTTTTATGAATTTATTTTATCTATTTTCTTGGCAATAAAAGACTTGTATCTATAAATATGATTTTTGTGTTATATGGTTTAATATTTAGCCGTATCTTTGAGAGATGTGTACAATATAAAGAGGTAGTAGCATGAATTACAGAGGCAAATTAGCATTGCAAGAATTTGAAGTATTAGTTACATATGTGCCATTGATTTGATGTAAAGCCAGAACACAGATTAGTGTCTCCTCATTAGCGTAACAATTTATAAAAAATCAAAGTCTTTAGTGGGAAAAAAATTTCTTTGTAAAAACTGAACATTTCCAGTAAATTGGATGATAAATTTTGAAGTTATGACAATTTGAATATGTATTTGTTTAATAGTGGCAATCATGAAGGTGTTGCAGCTCCTCTGACAAACTTTGTGACAATCTTCCAGCCTGGCTGTGATTACAAAACACACCTAATCAGTAATAGCAGTCATCAGTAGATTAATGATTTACATTTGAATGACAGTTAGGCAGAGTCTGTGATCTGTGCATAACCAATCCCTTTTGGGACAAATTTAATCATTTTCAATAAAAAATTGAGGACATAAGGTCCTTATTTTGTAAATTACGCATAGGTTTCTGACATATCAAAAAAAAAAAAAATGGGCTCTTTAGACCATGCACAACAACAATCAAATAGAAAGAAACAAAAATTGAAAATGGGAAATTATTGTGGTTTCAACCAATATGCAGATAAAAAAGATATCCAACTCATACAATAGTAGACATGAGTATTTAATCTGTTTTTCCAGTTTCTTAAAGGCCAAGTTTCTATATATGTGGCTGGAAGAGTTAGAAAGGGTAGGTGGCATTTGATACACATGAGCTGTGATTTATTAAATAGGTGGTACTTGGTTATCTACCCTTATCAAGGAGTTGTTTTTAAAAAAAGTACTTAAATGGTTGATATTGTGGCCCAGTATGTTTTAGGCTTATAGGCCTTTCTGAAGTACGAGCTTCACCAGTCAATCACTGTGTGCGGTGGGTTCTGGGTCCAATTACCCAACCAGTCAGATCCCGACAAAGAACAACTTTCCTAAGGAATAATCTACTTTATTTTGCAGTGTGGACTTGGCCTTCAAAGTATCAATTCGATAACAAACATCTGGACTAGCATAAATAGTATATACTATCTCTGCAGACATGAAGGTAGTTACATTGTGACTGATAGTGTAAGAAGCCACAGAATCTTTGTAATTTAATCTTACTGAAAGTGTCACACCTAGTTACAGATATTGGTCAAGATTGTTAAAGGTCATATTACATGTTAAACTGCTCGAATCTTTTTATCCACCAGCTTATTTACTTTCGTTCAACTCAAACTCGAATGTTTTATTTTGACCAGTGTATATCCACACCATGTGATTCCAGATAGACTTAAGAAATGTACAAAGGTCGCGATAAACTAAAATTCCTTATTTTGACTTATTTATCATGTTTATAGACTGAAGAAATTGCATGTGGTACTTTAGCATTCTTTTAGTCGGGGTGATTTATTTCCCTAAGTCGTATATTGATTTCAGTTCTATTTTAAAACAGATTTTTATTCCTAGCAAAACTTGTATTACATTTATACAGTTATTTAAAACATGATTTTAAAAATGGGTGGTTGCACCTGTAAAGGTTAAAGAGTCAGGCCTGGCCATCAAAAATATCGGGCACATGATTTACGAACCAGCTGTTTATTAAGACGACTGTTCACCCTCACAGTCAGAGAGAAAATTGAGTTAATCCTCATTTTATACCCCAGCTCTGTTTTTAATTTAAAACAAAAATAATTTCAGTTACATGATTGTGCTTGCTTGATTACTCGCCTGTCCACCATTTTGCTGTTTTCTCATATGGATTAAAGCTCAGTTACATGTTTGTTGGAACAATAACGTAACAATTGCCGAATAATGGCAACAGGTTGCAAAAAAAATTTCCAAACACAATCATATCCCAGAACAAAGAATAATCATAGAATGGTGACTTTAGACTAATGGACAAGCACCAGGAGTGTCACTAATTTTTAGGATGATTTCAGATTTCTTTGTTTATTGATGTTAGGCCATCATACCAATAGTAAAATTTCCTTCCACACTGTTGTGTTGTCACAGAGAATGAACTACTTTTTATTTTTTGTTCTATGTTAATCAAGAAGAACAAAGAAGAGAAGATGATTCTGTTGCACAGGCGAAATAACACTACACAAATAAGCTTGTTTCTCAAATTACACGTGTCCAATCCCAAGCGCATTTGGAATTACACAAGCTCTGCGCTCGTTCTTTCGGTTTTGTGGAAACTGTTGAAATAATATAAATGTCACGAAAATTTCTGACGTCACCCAAATAGCCAAAAATACTGAACAAATAGTTCATCTCTACTCTTACTTCTTAACCTGAATTAGACTTTTTATTGACACAAGCAAATACTAGTTTTAGTACTTCTGTAACATTTAATTGTCACACCAGAAATGGCTATGAAAAAGCTGAAAAATCGTATTAAAGCTTACTAATCCAGTGGACCAGAATCCTATTTATTTCAACATTCAGTGTCAGGTATTAAAATTTGATCTTTCTTTCTAATTTATTGTCAATCTTGTAATCCGCCGGGACATTGTCACGCCAGAATGCCTATGTTACTATGTTATTCAAGAATGATTGAGAAAAAAAAGAGTTCCATAACATGGTTTCCAACAGAAAAGCTTTTACATCATACATAAATAGGAAGGCATAAATGATTGATTTAAAAAAAGTATAGAAACAGATTTTTTTATACTTTGATTTTACCAAGGCTTTCAATATTGTCATGCAGAAGAGACTTATCCATAAATTGAAGCGTGAAGGAGTTCGAGAACATGTATTGAGTTGAAGAGGTGCTTTTTCTTAGTGGCAGACGCTTTAGACATATTTCACAGTGGACTGTCATTCTAGAAAATTGTCACTAGTAGTGTCCCTCGGGATCCATTCTTGGCCCTATATCATTCCTTTTATACGTAAATGATCTTCCAGATGTGATTCATTCTACTGTTATTCTGTTTCCTGATAATACCAACAATTACATCAAATATAAGACTGACGTAAACTCCCTTGCAGCAGGGTCCAAATCATGATTTTTAACATTATGCAACCATACGTGTGGTCATAAAAATTAGCGAAGCTATTGAGGACAATTATTCACTTAATCGAGGTATTTTAGAGAGTGTTCCTAGACAACATGGCCTTGGAGTTTTAATTTCTGATGATATCCAACCTTGAAATCACATCAGCGACATTGTCTGCTAAGCCAACGAAAGAAAAAGACTAATTTACAGATGCATTTCCAATTTTATTTAGGAAAATAAAGTACGTATTCTCTGATAAACTGTAGAATGCGGCCGCGATACTGGATGTACCAGTATTATTGATGATACTGGTTGCTGAAACTATTTGGTATTGTTACCAGTATTTTCTATATTTTGCAAATATTGGACAATAATTTTTTTTTAGCTGGATAGTATCCTTTGAATTTTCTGTATTTATCTAATATTCTTTGGTGATGATACTGGTAAACTGGTATCGTCATTTTTCCAATGCCTATAAAATACAATATTCTAGTATTTTTTTCTATGTTTTTTATGTTCCATTCTTAAAACAGAAACATTTGGAAATAAGCTAACGAACCAATTATTCTCAAACAATACCCGAAAACCAGTATTTGTTGATCAGCTAAAATCTTGCTTACTGAAGATACTGGAATAGTCAGTATTGTTATCAAATAGAGTACTGGTTACTATTGCCAGTACTATACAGCTAGTCTCATCCGGTATTATTCATCACCATTTGCAGTTATAGTCTGTATTGTTGACTCGATACAGACAATACTAGATGTCTAGTATTATTCAACACGGTAATTTTGTTAGTTTCATATAGTCATTATTGTAGATTGACAATACCAGAATACTAGTACTACAATACTTGTATACTAGTATTATAACTTTGACAATTTGTTCCAGTACTCTAACACCACAAATACTGGAAGACCAGAATTATTATTACTAGAGTCAATGCTGACAAAAACCAAAATATTGCCATCATGAAAATACTAAAGCACAAGTGTTGTAACTCTGACAATACAAGATTTTCCAACATTGTAACACCCGAATATAAATATAGTCGTCAGTACTGTAAACAATATGATCATCTTTATTGTAAACTATATGAATACTGAATCTTCCAAAATTATAACTTCAAAAATGGTAGATACATGTATTTCTGTATTGTAATTTCAGAAGTGGTGGAACACAATAATTGTTTAACCAAAAATATATTTCAAATAACATTGGTTCTCCCATTATATTTGTTAATATTTCTACTGGAATAGGGAACTGTTTACATTGCTATTGCAATCTTTTACAAATGTTCATTGTTGAGTATCGAAAATATTTGTTTCACAAGGTACTTGTTTTTCTTTATACTAAATTCATTTATATGTATCAGCATCTGTTATATTGGTTACTTTCTTTCATTTACGGTGGGACATTATATTACTATTCCTTATTTATTTTAATTTTCAATATTAAGTATAAGCAACATAGACTGGATCTTTTAGAAGGTATATCTTGTTAACAATAAATTTAATGGAATAAAGACAGTATCATCACTGCAAGCCACTGGCGAAAATCCACTACGCTCTCTTTTTCCCTCGTGGCTTGTTTCTCTCATGAATATGCATAAGCAAAAATATGCATCATCAACTAGCCAATGAAATAAGCCCTTATACATCAACGAAAGTGACCTCCTATCGATTGATAAGTGACTGTTTGAAAGATGAAATCTGATTGGCTCACTTAATCAGAGTAAAAGTTCGTGTTGGGCCAAGCTTTCGAGAAAATTTTACTCTCAGTTGTATGTGTTAGTTCTGCGAGTTCCTTATCGATTTTCTTGAAATGCAGATAGTCTTCCTTAAATACAGAAAAAATGCTGGGAGGCGGAGGGGGCAAAGATGTATGTGGTCAGCCCGTAGATAGATTAAACTGGAATACAACAATTGTTTTCAAAGTTACTTAGGTTACTATTCTGGATCTACCAGATAGATAGACCGAAACAGAGTTGGAGAGATAGATAAATGAATGGATATATAGAGATTTGTAAAAAGTACAAATGTTCCCAAAAGTTTAATTCTTATACCAATTGTTTATTCAGGTACTATTATCATTTCGTATTATATAATTTGCTGCTTGTGCTGCTAGTGTTTTCTGACACATATACCATGAGGTTTTTGAAGAAAATACGCAGCCAAGAAATGTATGCTAGGAAGCTATCGCTATTAGGCTATCACCAAAATGCAAGTTGTCGTATTGTCTTAAATTGCCCTCATTTCGAAATACAACGATTTTCGTCTTCTATAAAGTGATTTTTACTTTGCAGCTTTTTTAAAATATTCCTTTAACATATTGAATAATCTCTGTAGCTGAACTGCAGTTTCAGCAAATATCACCAGCTTTTCCGCATACAATAATGCAAATAATGAGCATATTCCAGTGAAATGTCGCTATTCATCTAAGGAAAATGGGACTTCAGATCGCTTGAGAACATCAAGAAAAGGATAAGTGACATAACACAGCCTTGTCTGACACCAACAGGACAGTTAATTATTTGAGTCAAACCCTGCTTCGTCTTGACAAAGCTTTAGTATTTTTATAGATAGCCTTCAGCATAGTTATCATTGTACGACTTACATTTTCATTAATCAATTTATGGTATAAGAAACTACTGTCTATGCAGGGCCGGATTAAGGCCTTTAAAGGCCCTAAGCACTGAAAAGATTATGGTGACCCCCATATGTAAATACCCCCGCCCCCGTAATTTCTCATTTATTTGGTGCCCCTTCTTTGCTGGTGCCCTAAGCACGTGCTTAGTCTTCCTATTGGGTAATCCAGCACTGTGTCTGTGCGATCAAAAGCTCTTTTTTCCGAGTCAACAAATAATGCATAAAATTGACCCCTCTGTTTTATTAGGTATTTACATATTATAATACTCAGAGCAAATATATTATCCATCGTGGAGTATCCGGATCTAAAGCCACCTTGTTCTTCGTCTATAATACCGTTGTCGTCAACGCAGGACAATACCTTTCGTTCGAAATAGAAATAAATATTTAACTAAACACCGGTAGAAGACTAATTCCTCAATAGTTTTCAGGCATACTTATATCCTCTTGTTTGTGAATACGTGTAATTACGGCCGTTCATCAGCATGCAGGAAAGGGACCGCGATCGAATAATTTATTGAATAGATACCCTAATATATGTATTGCTATAATTTCGTGTCGCCTTAAAAAAAAATTACTAGAAAGTTCACCAATTCCACCAGATTTACCAGATTTATGCGCAATAAGACATATATTAGCAAATGGCTTTTTTGAGACGACCATGGGATTGGAATAGATCTTGGTGATAAATTAGATAAATGGTTAGAATTACTTATTGGTGTATACCAGGGAACTAATACTTTTTTCAGATCGATGATTGTGCAAACTTAGAAGATGTTAAAAAAGAACGCAGCAAACCTAACCAAGTTAACATTAAGTTGTAGACATTATGGAATATCTGTGCAAGTGCAAAAATACAACTCTGTTATAAAAGATCTTCATGACAATGTTAGATTTAAAATTGTCTTTTACTCCAAAGATAAAGAGTATGGGAAATGTGTTTGAGGATAATAATGCAATATATGTTGTACTGAGAGAATAGATAGTTGAAAAATGAAAAGAAATAAACTGTAATGAGGCTTGAGTTTCTGTTTAATTAGAAGGTGGAAGTGAATTTATATCATCCACTAAATATCTTTTATCACCATAGCAATTTAAAACAACCTTATTTATTGTAATGTTGTATATCTCATGATGGTAAGAACTAATTAAATTCATCTCTTGGTTATTTATAATTTGGTTAAATAAAGAATCTTTGTACATTCCTAATTGTAGATTCTTTTAATTACTGATTTTCTTAATACCCATGCATACTTTCTTTTCATCTTTATCATGTCTAAAAACATAACGCCACGTAAAAATTACCAGTTTGAATTAGGAATATTGGCACAACATTTACAATCTGTATAGATTGTATTTTGATGTTACATTTGGCCAATAGGCTTTTTTTCACCACAAGTATTTCATGTAATATTCTTAACCATTTATACTACTTAATTTTGTTTACAAATAAATCTGACGTTGTTACTATAATGTTCTTACCCAAGTTTATCATTATCCGGTTGCAAATTTATGAGCAGAAAAATCAGATATTATTGGTGGAAATAATGGAAATTTTATTTATAGTCTAAACCTTTTTTTATAGTACTAGGAGTCATGTTGAGACTTTTTAGTGGTATTATTTCATCATACAAGATGTCACAATAACTGTCCTTTAGAATAATATGTTTGATTTTATTCTTAGACGACTCTTTAAATTTGGGAGCAACCAATTTTATTATGTGCCATTTATTTTAGTGGCATAATTTTTTCATGAGGCTTCCAACAATTAAATGAATCATCTAATACTTTCCGTTTTACTAAAACATTTTTACCGTTCATTGTTTTTATTTTTGAAAACTTTTTAACCTTAACTACATCATCTTTTTTGGCGTAGATAACTCCTCCTCGTAAATTATTCCCTCAATATTCTTTCACTTTAAGTGTTCCAATTTGTATGCAGCAAGGTCACCTAAAATTACTTGCTTGATTGTGAATATAACTTCCTTGAAATTAGGAAGATAGTCATGTGTAAAAATAGATTTATGTTTTGAGATCCTAACTTTTTCAGCTATTAGATATTTAGGCGCTCCATGGGTATCAGTTGTCAGAAAACCAAATAAGTCAATCCATACTTTAGACCTATTTTTAGGGTCAGTGGCTCTAATTGGTAGCATATCAATCGATCTGTGATTGGTATTAATATATCTTTCAATAAGATTATAAATACATCTATCCATTTTCTGGTTTCATTTTGAGTGAACATTTCCACATTCTCGTCTTAAGGGTTCTATTAAATCAGGCATGTGCTACCTACGGCCCGCAGACTGCATCATCCCCGCGACCTGGTTTTACCAGGTAACATTTACACCATACGGATACATTTAAAAATCGCTACCCACCCCACGCCCTGGAGGAAGATGCACATGCCTGTATTAAATCTTTCTATAACAGACACTATTTGTCTGAGTAAGTGGAATAATATTTCATGTTTTTCTTTCCCTAATAATTCCATTTTTCGATTACAAAATTGTTTCCCTTCATCGAACATTATTTGTTCTGGATTTCTCTCCTTACATATTTCTCTAAAAACGTTATATATATTGTATCCCTTTTTTTCACTTTTTTAAATAGCCCAATCTTATTTGAGAGGGCATCTATCACTGTCAAAATGTAATTCTCGTCGTTGTTAAATGATTGAAATGCTTGCATGTCAACGATGTATGTTACCAGTGATCATCTATGTGACTAGCATATACTCTTCTGTATGAAAATCTTTTTCTTGCTTGCTTGTGTAATGTGTATGTAGCTTGTTCAGTGAACCAAACTTTCAATTCAGAGTATTTTATCTTCTTATCACGTTTAATTTGTCGCCACAATTGATTGGAATTTGCGTAAGGAACTGTACTTTCAGGATCGTAGTATAGATGTCTTAAAAATGCTCTTCAGTCATTTATTTTAAGTTACTATTGTATCTTAAATGGGCTCTATTATAATCAAGTCTAAGAATTTTAAAGAACTAGTACGTATATTTTCCGACTTTTGTAGTAAGACAACGAGGAGTACATCTTACACAAATGTGTTTGTATTTTCAAGTTTAGATGATGTTAAAATATGATCTAAAATAGTTATCTTAGAAACTAATATAAACGAATTTATACATACCAATAGTGCCATTCGTTACATCCAGAAAAATAATTCTTCCATGTTTTAAAAGGCACGAGAATTGCATTTAAATTTTAACGAACATGACGTTGACATTTATACCTCTAATGGTAACAGCAAAATAAAAAAAATTAAAAAAAAAAAAAAAATTAAAAAAAAAAAAAAAAAAAATGATGAGATGTAAAACAAGAATTCAGTTTATATGTGATATAAATATATTTTCAGATTCTTTTTCAGTTGTCTTCATATTACAGCTTCTAGGACATTTGAACTTTTCCCAGATCTACATATAATGACTCAGCAAAAAGAGAAATTTAATTTTCAAACAATACATTTCGATTTTTCAACGGAATTTAATTATCTCAGTTATTATGAAATTTAGTTTACGATATTCTAATTTAACATCAACTATATGTCATTCGTGATGACTAGCTTATCAGTACCTATTGTGAGTTTACCTGTATATACAGTCTGGGTGTTTAATGTATTTATCTAGTTGCTACTTTTACTTTCTTGTTTACCTGTATATATGATTCATTGATTAGCTTATCTAGACATACCTTATTTATTTTTATGTGCACTCGTAAACGTTTTAAATTTGAAAACATAAAGGAATGATGGTAGACATTCATAATGAAACACATCTATATTGTTCTAGGTTATGGGTAAAAACCTTAGGAATATCAGAACAAAAAACCGCCGGGCGTATGTCTGCCTCATTCTCTCAGCTCGTGACACAGGGATGTCAGTAGGGCTTAGTAACTGGTATAGTAAGGGTTACAACTTCATAGCTGGTATGTAAGGGTTACAACCTCATAGCTGGTATAGTAAGGGGTCCAACCTCATAGCTGGTATAGTAAGGGTTACAACCTCATAGCTGGTATAGTAAGGGTTACAACCTCATAGCTGGTATAGTAAGTGTTACAGCTTCATAGCTGGCATTGGTCTTTCGATTATGTATTCTAAATGTTGAGGTTAATTGCATTGTTTTTACAATTGCTGTGGTCTGAGCTATGACAAATAAAAAAAAAATTCGTGTCCTTGTTGACTTTATTTTCAATAATTAAAAAAGAAAATAACTCGTTTTGTCTGGTGGTGATGGGGTGTTGTTTTTGAACAATTATGTTTGTCTGGTGGTGGTAGGATGTTGGATTTTGAAAATGAAAACGATGTTATTCTGAGCTATGAAATTACAGAGTCTATTTATATCGTGTATAGTGAGGTCTTGGTCTGTAAAAGCCAGAGTTGGTAGCAACCTTTGGCTCATGATTGTTGGTAATTTGTTTTTGTTTCATGTAAAATAGGGTGCTGGATTTCAAAAACAGTGAAAATACGCTTGAATTTTGTAGGTTTAATTGACTGTGATAGGAATATACTGTCAATAGATAATTGTTATTGTTTAGTGTAGGGTGTTAGTTTCTTGAGAGAAAAAAAAGATATGGCACTGGTCTTGGATTCATTATTGTTATTATTTTATTTGTGTCTCGTGGGTGTGGGTTAAGACGGTGTTGGTTTTTGAAAAATGAAAGTAAAGTGTTTAGTGTGTATATCCAATTGAGATAGGATACATCATGTCTATACTGCTCATTCATGGTCCCCGTTTCTTTAGATTTTGTTAAATATATATTTGAGTCTCGATTGATAAGCTTGTACTTCCGAACCAGGATTTTGTTTTGTATTGATCTGTAATGGGCTGAAAAGATGGAGTTTTACTGATTTTCACGCACCGTTTGAAGGTGGGTGGGTGTGAAAATAAATGGGTGATATAACCTGAAGAAATGTTTGTCATGCAAATATTGTATATGCACAATTTCCTCGTCCCTTTACCATATCTATATAGATATACGTTGATGATTGCATTGTACTGTATTGCAGTGTGTAGCTTTTCATCCGACATGGTTTATGCAGGCACGTCAACTGATAGTATTCAGTGCTACCTAAGATCCAGGAAGTAAGAAGTAGTTTGACATTTAAAGTTGTTTACTATATGATTACCCAACCAATAGTATTCAGTGCTACCTAAGATCCAGGAAGTAAGAAGTAGTTTGACATCTAATGTTGTTTACTATGTATGACAGGCATGTGCAACTTCCTCCAGGGCGCGGGTCGGTAAGGAATTTAAATTTACCCATATGATGTAAATGTTACGGGATAAAACCAGGTAGGTTGCACATACCTGACGTAAGAGGTCAATAAAAATCACGTGATGTCTGAAAAATCAAGAAGTCGACAACTATGGGACAGGGTGTCTCCTCAGGAGCTGCCTTATCTAAGGTATCAGATACCTGTGGACCATTTCAAATCACTGTGACATATCGGTCTCCGATTTGAGATTGCCACACTTTCTGTTTCATGAAATAGGATTGGATGTTAGTGTTACATATTATTGGGATGACTTTACTAGCTGTTGCAGCAGGAGTACTTTCGCAGTAAATTATAAGTCTTTTGTGATTAGGTACTATAAAAAATAAAACTACAGTACAAACGTTTTGCATTACTTGTGTTACGATTGATTTAGTGTAAATTATTTAGATAAATATCAGCAGGAGATTCAAGGAACATTATTCAAAGTAAAGTGTAACCTTGTTTAAATGCATCTTGATCACTGGTTTTGGTTTCACTTTCATTTTTGCTCCGGATGTGTCTCCGTGCAATGATAATATCTATACTTTATGGAATCTGTGTAAGTATAAGTTTCATGCATGAACTGTGAGTTCATTGTCGATGAGATAATTAATGTAATGATGAATTTCAATGCACATTTGTAAAGCGGGGGGGGGGGGGGGGCGGGCAGGGCCGGATTAAGACCTTTAGTTAGAGGCCCTAAGCACTGAAAAGATGATGGATTATGTAATTTAAAAAAAAAAGTAATTTCTCATTTTTTTCTTTTTTGGTGCCTCTGCTTTGTTGGTGCCCTAAGCACTTGCTTAGTCTGCCTATTGGGTAATCCAGCACTGGGTGTGGTGGGGTGTGGTGGGTGGGGGTACAATTGCCCAGGGGCCTGGCGATTTCGCGGGGCCAGCCGTCAACTCAGTTATAAAAAAATAAATTAATATTTGCAGTAAATATTAAACTTTGTTCCTTGCAAGAGTCTAAGTTATGGTATATTACTACAGGTTTTATATGCAAAACTGTACACAGGTTTTTATATACAAAACATTAAACTAGTTTTTGGGCCCATGACTGCTCTGCCCAGGGGCCAGGAATTTCGGTAGGAGGGCCTGTGCATAGGCTCCAGAATAGCAATAAATGCAAAAGTACAGTACAGTTAATCTTTGTATACCATAGATCAGATATTACAGCTTTTTTTGTCATAGGCACAGAAAGAATTAATTTTTTTTTATAAAAAAATTGTTGATATTTTCAATCTTTCTGATACTTTCTTTTGGGTACAATAATGTAGACCAAGATTGTCATAAATTATCAGACCGGCATCCCAAATCTAATATTGGGGCTGGGGGAGAGAGATTTTTGATGATGAGGTAGGCTTCAACTTGTAGTAATTAGAATAGCCCAGCCGTCATTTGGACCTTCAGTAGTGTCAAAGGAGAGTAACAAGGCTGGCTAAAAATAGCCTGTGATGCATTTATTTTATGCTGTTTGTCTTTAAATAATTAAATCACATTGCACACATCATTTACTATTGATTGTATATCGTTTACAGGAAATTAAGCATATAAATAAATTAGAAAAACGAATCATAATTACCAAAAGGTCGCACATTGCATATCATATATGGATGTCAAAAGCAAGAACTATTTGCAATCTGATTAAAATCGGATCTCAACAGTCCTACGTGGACTGTGGAGATATGATTCTAATCAGATTGAAACTGTCTGGTATCTTATAAGCAGGTAAACTTTAAGAAAATTATTTATTTTAATCTAAAAACACATATAAAGTTGAACATATTCTGCAAATGTTGAAATGTGGGGTACGATTTGGGTTACAGATTGAAGCTTGCTGCTCCCAATTATCAATAGAGAGATTTGCATAAACTCGAGTTTTAATTAATCACTCTGAATG
Source organism: Margaritifera margaritifera (assembly GCA_029931535.1). Classification (NCBI taxonomy): domain Eukaryota; kingdom Metazoa; phylum Mollusca; class Bivalvia; order Unionida; family Margaritiferidae; genus Margaritifera; species Margaritifera margaritifera. The sequence continues at coordinate 168,434 of JAQPZY010001091.1, read as the reverse complement.
ATAATTTTTTTCTGAATATAATTTAACTCTTGTTTAAGAAATATTAATTACAATAAATATTTGGTAATATTATTTCAATATTCGTATTTAGTTAAATATAGCACGATTTGCATTGAAAAGTTTTATTCTCGTCAAAGTGAAGTTGTTATTCCACGCAGGACAAGGGATGGTGTAAGCAGCAATTTGAAAAGCGACCTCAATAAACAACATAATTTTGAATGCGAACCTAAACTATAGACTAAATATAATTAAATTAAAGTAATTAAAAACTTTCATTTTTAAAAAATATGAATTGCAAATCAGTCATTTTATTGACCGAACAGCACAGTAGATGATATAACATTAGGTCAGACTGTGATTCATAATCCTTCATTTATTTTAATTACTAATAAATTAAGATTAATCCAATTCAGCAAAGTTTGGAGATATTAGGATGGGACGTTTAGCAGAACCTAGGCACTAAACTTTATTACTTTACATAACTTTTCACATTTTCACAGCAGTTACCGTTGGATTGACGGCTACTTAAATAAAAGAGAATGACTGACACTCACTGTGTGGTATCATAAAGGGAGCCCACAAAACTTCCTATATGTTCTCATGATAATACATTTATATGGAGAAATAGTAAATGAAAAGCTTGCAGTAAGGGTAATCCATCAGTTGATGAAATGATCTTAACGCTTTAGAGATAACTTGACATCCTGTCTTCGAAAAAGAAAGGAACTAGATTAGAGCAGTTAATTTCAATGGCTCACCATTTTAAATCCCTACGCATTTTATATCCTTATTTATAACAGCATGAATCACTGTCAATCACACTGCCTTTTTGCTCCACCTCTCAACTTGACCACTTCATTCCACTCGGGATAGTGACCCAGAGATCAAACTCTTAAATCAGTTACATATAATGTTTTCTAGCACTGACTGCATAGATATAGTGGCACACACACATACACACACACATGCGACGCTGCATTGTCGATTGGAACATCGCTCGTCCATTTCCGTCAAGTCGACTCCTTCTCGACTTTACGGAAAAGGCCCCGTGCATTTCAATTGACTTTATTTTTTTGTGTGTACCTAAAGAAGCATTTGGAGTATTCTCTGGCCTTTCCGTCAATTTTTAAAGGAAATAAAAAAAACGTTTTGTAGAAAATCCACGAAGTGTTCTGATTGTCTAGAGAAGTTGTGTGCTCGATTCACCATAGTCTCGTTCAACCAGACCTCTCGCGAAGATCCGTGATATCATCGCCAAACAAGGGTCTGATGAAAAATTGAGTTTACATCGTAATGCCAGAAGGAGGCTTTCCCAAAATTTGGAAAAGTGATTAATTGGGTGATGAGATGAGATTACGTAATACGTTATTGTGGCAATAAGATGACGTCATGTTTTACGTAACATTTCCAGTTTCACTACTTCAGAGAGAAATGCCTCTTGCTTTAAACAGAATAATTTCTGACAGCATATCTTGATTAATTTTTTATACAGAGAGAAATAGTTTTACAGTTTAATTTCTACAAATTTTGAACGCATCGCCTTCTATTGGTAACAGTGATCAACGAAGCATTGTACCAGGCTCTCATATGGTGTAGATCTCATGGAATCACGAGTTTCTTGAACGCGAGTATATCCGCCAATATCCGGTGCCTTTGATGAAAATCTGTGTCGCTGTCTCAGAAACCTGAAGAAAGCCAGATTCATCAAGCAAAGAGCCCATGTCAACGAGGTTTTTGTTGGTAACATGTCACTACTGCGTTTACATGTGCTCTTGACGTGACGAATCCGGACATTTTTTTTTTTTTTTTTAATAACATTACGTGACTTTCGTTTAATATTTTCGCTTTGTTTGTACAACAACATTAGAAGGGGGAGAGGGGTTGTTGGTATTACGTGACTATCGAACCTCTGATGTCATGGACATGTAGGCTGCGAAGTTTGGGTAGTCATGTGACTAGCAATGCAAACTTAGAGTACCATATACAATTTCGTTAATGCTGTAGTTTTGTCTCGTCTGTCAACGAAGTAAAGACTTAACGAATGTTATACTCGCAATTTCCGAGAAGTTAAATCATCTTCCTATCGATTTCATGCAGGCAGTACTCGATTTAAGGTCGTTTAAGTTTGCTAGGCCCTATAGTAAGCGTCTACCCTATGTCGACACTGCGCGGTTTTGGTGAATTCCAACTTTTCAATAGGCAATATGCTCTGACCTCACACCCCAACATAATTGTCAAAATATCTAAACTGGAGTAGGAAAGGTCAGAGGAAACTCAGAGTAGAATTACAAGCTAAGAGTCAGTTACAAAGTATTAGATGTGCAAGTACCATTTTCTTTCATAGTTTTTGTCAGGAGGTATTTTTTTTTTTTTTAGGAAATAGCAATGACGTTAGTTTTCCTCCAGTGACGTCAGTGTAAGTGGCTACTCACTTCTGACCTGTAGCTTCAAATTTAATAAGTTCTAATGTTTTTGAAAATCGATCACTTCCATTTAGGCATTATGGGATTGCAGACAATATGCTTAATTTACTTCCCTCTGAAATTGAAGACTTTGACGACGTGCCATTCGGATCAACCTCGGCTATTTCTGCAGTAATTTACAGCAAAAAAAAAAAAAAAAAAAGAAAGAAACCCAATCTATTCGGACCACCTCGGCTGTTTCTTAGATTCATGTCAAGAATGAAATAATGACAATATTAATAGTTCGATCATTCGTAACTTCTCGCTCAATCTTTTCTTCATAAATAGCCAAAGTGATCCGCACGGCTGCTATCGACATACATTCGAAGTATAAAAGTATGATCCGCAGGACTGACCTGGACGAAATTCGTCGCACACGTCTTTAATCCAAAATCTCTCTCTACTGACCTGGACGTTTCGAATGGACAACGTGCAAAAACTATCACCTCCGAAATTGAAGATTTGATAACGGAAGTGCTCCAATGAGCATGGTGAATTTTTCGTTCTTCAAACACACATGTTAACACATTTTTACGAAGAATTTTACTTATTTCAAATTACAGTCAAGACATATTAGATTGACCTTGGCAAGCCGTCACAATAAACAAATGAACAGACATACGTGTCTGCTGAGTTGTGTCGACCTAGGGATAATATCCAAAATATGATAGTAAATCGTCAGATAGCAGGGGCGCCAGCTTACTTGGCGACAGTGGCGCAGAGTGATGTATCCTAGATCACCCACGCTCCTCAGGAGTATGCTCATGAGTCTAACACAATCGGAATAGCGTCGGCCTTTTCCATCGTATGCTAGAAAAAAGGTATTCTACTTGCATCGGAAAGAGACGACAATGTTCCGATTGAAACCTCACAGTGCATTACCTCATTTTGGCAGGATTAATACCAATGCCACCATTCGGATCAACATCGGCAATTTTAGTAGGACAAAAATATGCCTCGGATGTCTATCGGCGCAGTAATTTATAGAAAAATCATATATTTTTGTTCGCCGAAAATTTCTCCGCAAAAAGAAACCCCAATCTTAGGACCACTTGCTATTTCTGCGATTGGATTGACTGTAGGATAAACCGAACTGTTACAAATGAAAAAAAAAAAAATGAAAAAACAACAATAGTTTGATCATTGGTAACTTCTCTGTCAATCCTTGTTTTGTAAATAGTCAAAGTGCTCCATATGGGAACAATCGACATACATTCGAGGTATCATCCGTAGGATTGACATCGAAGTTGCGAAATGAAATGCCATCATAATATAAATGTGGTGGCAAAATGCCACCCAAAGAACACCGTATCCTTTGATAACTGCACATCCAATTTATATCGTCCAACCACCCGATCTCGCGCGCATCCTTCAATCGTGCGCCATGTTTCTCGCAATCTAACGCGCTTGTTTCGAGATAATGACGTCGTCAACTGTGTCACCAGCGTTCTTCAAGAGTTACCGGAATGAATTAAACAGTAAAATCACACAAAATGAGATTTAAACAGGTAATTTCATGCAATTTATATTTTCACTAATGCCTTTTTGTGTCAGACATTTTGCCCTTGAATTTTCTATTATATGCTAAAGATAGCGCTGCCGATCACATGATGGCTTGGTTTACATATTTTGAACAGGATACCCCACTTTGGGAATTTCTACAACTGGATAGCCAATGTAAATATTTGGTTTTAATCATGTGGAGTTCTTATACAGCGTAAGAAAAATTTACACTCGAAATGTATATTCACTACGGACTTTTTCGTTTTAGTATTATTTCATAATAAACATATATTCTACATCAATAGACATTGAATCTATTATACTAAAATGTGTATCCATTCACCAGTGTCTATTTTTAAATTTCTCTCTCTCTCTGTCTGTCTGCCTGTCTGTCTGTCGCTCTCTCAGTCTATTGAGTCATGTATTTATATGGTAAAGAACAAGCAAGCAGTAATGTAAGTGCACAAACTGCATATAGAATTAACGGAAAAAAAATTTCATTGTTAAATTTTATTTTTTTTATTTCAAAAATATAGAGACGCTATAAACTAATAAAATCGATACCTTTACCTAACTGGCACATTCCGGTCATATGCCACGTGACGAGTCACTGACTTTTTAGTCAGTGTCACGAACCATGGACACCACTTCCGGAAATAAGTAAACTTACACACGCTCGGAAAAACGGTAATTCTGAACTAATGTACATGAATGCCAAATTTTTTTTTAATGATGTTTAAATGAAGTAGATATAGTTGAACACTTTCTATGGTTATTTGAATAGATTATCACAATATTATAACGAACGCGTTAAAATTCACGTTAAGTGCACGAAAAGTGGTTGTTCGAGAATACTGCAGTTTCTGTGTTCCTTTGTCTACAATGGCTTTAGTGCAGAATGTGAAGATTTTACCTAATACACAGGAGGAAAAAGTGAGGAATTCTTTACTTTCAAAGACTCTGCACAGGACTGACGATGCTACAAGGTAGCTCGCGGCAGACGTCACAGTTTACCGATAACGTCACAACGACGCGCATCTGAGCCGCCATAGTCTGGTCTTTTATCCCTTAAAAAAAAAAAAAAAAAAAAAAAGTTAGACTTCAATATGTGATTTTAGAAGGAATGTAGGATCCTACCAATGTGCTCGTGTAATAATGCGCGGAGACGATGGAACAAGGTTTATATGACCTAGGGGTCAAAACAGCCTTATGGAAGCGATATATTCTGAAAGAGTCATAGCTGTGAGGAGCGTAGTGTATGATAGGTCACCAGGCCCGTTTTGATTTTCATGGATATAATATGGAAAGCCATACATGAGTCTGTGGTCATCTGACAACTGCGTCACATTACCGGGTGCCAAGTAAAGGTCGGAGGAAAAAGAAAAGAAAAACAAAGTCTTGTCTTGGACTTGGCTGGGATCTTGCCTCTTCCGAAATAAAACGAGTCGCCACCAATATTTGGGCGCTAGTCGGGGCTGCGAGTGTTGATTTAGAATAAATAAAATACACAATGAAAACAATGCATTCAAATTTACACCAAGTGGACTTGATATCAGTTAGAAAGAATGTTGTAAGAATAATTTGGTTGTATTCAAGCCTTGCGTCATATTGACGTTATATATGACCTCGTAATCCCCATGACGTAAACACTTTCTAGACGGATGAGATAAAAATTCATTCGTTAGTTGGATTAGCGACGTGTGCGGCCATTCGGCCATTTACGTCGAATGTGAGATCAAAAGGACTCAGGGTACTAATTAAAGGGAAGAATGGGAACCAGTCTAAAAATGGGATAAAATAGAATATATATGAGTGTGGCTGGTCAGGATTGGTTGATAATGAGAGTAAAATTGGAGTGAAAAGAATCTTTTGAGAATTCATCCTGGTTGTAACTGGAAAAAAAAAAGAAGAAAATAGAGATCATGTTTTGATGATGGAATCTTGGTTCTTTTACAGACATGAGTTTGGAAAACTCATTTCAGACATTAGCACCTGACTCTTTGGTGCGGAATTGAACGCACATTTTTCAAACACATGTAGATCCAGAGAAGCTTGCATCAAGGATAAGTCTATACTGATAAATGTAGGTTTGATATTGAGCATTCAGAAATGTAAAGTTATTGAATTTTGAATGAGTACCGTGAGTCCAAAACGTATGGACTTGATGAAAACAAACGGCAAGAGGGCGTAGGTTTTACTTTTTTTTTTTTTTTTTTTTGGTCTCCTCCCCATCCCATATCGTTATCTTCAAATTCCCTATGCAGATACTGTTTAGGAATGCGCTTAAATTATAAGATTACTGGGTACTGGCGCACCAAGCATGCATGCGTGCAGCAAGAAAAAAGAGCATTTTATGAGCTAGAGCAATGAATGGAAATTGCATTACCTTTCAGGCATGGACATTATTTTTACCCGAAGATATTTGACTCACCACCGTTCTCTTTTCTACGAAGTTATGTCCCCTGTACTGCCATGACAACAATGCTAGCTAGTTAAAACGCAGGTACGAAGGGTGTGTGAATTGCTCACTTAAACTTGATTTGTGGTCGGATAGGGTAAAATAGTTGACAAAATGTCAAAATTATAATTTTTTGCAACAGATTAGGTCCCGCTTAAGAGCGAGTTTAGGGACCAACCTTGTAATTTTCTAGGAGTTGGGGAATGGCGTGGGATTTGTCTAAAAAAAAAAAAAAAAAATCCTGTTCCTAAATAGCTTCATGCATTGCTCTTGCTCTGATTTGTGGAAATCAGAACTAATTCTAGTCATCATATTAATTGAAAATAAAGAAAAATATCTTTAAATATAAGAAATAAAAATGACCCGTTTTGAAAAGAAAATCAGTTACACCCTCGCCCCTTTTTAAATGTTTGGTCCCATCATCTTTTAAGCTTCAGTTTAGGGGTTAGGGTGGTATATGATACAGAATTTGATGTCATAGAAGTCACGTTACATTTCGAACAAAGTTTTCAAAAAATTCCTTTTATTATAAATTGCCCATGTTAATTTTTAAACATCTGATTGCAATGATAACCATGACGGCATATTAGCCCATATAAAATCAGAGTATTTTATGTTGACACTTGTCCCATGTGAATTAGTATCAATTATTTAGTGTATATTTAGCGTATACTGAACATTTCATGGGAAACTGTTGAAAAATGTCGAAGTTATGATGATTTGAATTAGTATATGACATATTAGTGGCAGTCAGCAAGGTGATGGACATTAGGAGTGAATGCCCAAGAAGCTTCCAGTGCACCTGGAAATCACATGATGCATCACCTTTGTCAATGATAGTATTGGATTGGTAGTCCATAGGTATACACACGTGTTAGGGTTTGACTGACAATTACAGTGAACGTTAATTTATCTCCATGTGAATGGAGACAGATCCTCATAGGTATTGTGCTTAAAATTAACTTTGTTCGTTGAGCAAAAGATGTAATGTAAGACACTATTGGGATCTTTGTCCTGCAATTTTAACAATATCGTTGTTGTTGGGTTCATATTCTTAATTTGGGTAACATAAATTTTGGTGTCCTTTTTTTACATTCATGGCATGGATTGTTCTTTACCAATTAGTCATTTGAAGGATCTCTTTAATACAGTTAATACAGGCTGGGTTATTTTTAACCATAGTCAGTTATTCTTACAGTTAGTCATTACCACTCACATGTTTATTTAAAAGAAATGTGATATCAAACCCACTTACACTTTTTCATTTTATTATAGTGTACATAATTATTGTGGTGTGTGCCTATTTTTAAGCATGTATTAGTAGGGGATGAAAACTTTTGAAAAACCATGGTTGACCCTAGCCAGCCAGCTTTGAAAATATGGTTGCCTAGCAGATTTTTCTGGTTGCTGGGTAAATTACGGCGGTTGCCCCCAATATTGTTGTCAAAGTTATTAATCAACTTTTGCCATATATATGTATATAGTTGTATGATTTAAAACAAAACCTTTGTATTCTTTAAGAATGCATCCTCTGTGTTTTTTCACAGTTCTACAATAAAATGGTGTTTTTTTTGTTTTTTTTGTGTTTGTATTGTATGGCTGTGTATGTGTATGTCTGTGTGTCTTTGTACATGTGTGTGTGATTGGACAAGTCTTTTGTCAGAAGACAAAACCTCAGGTAGAAATCTCCACAGAAACAATTCATATTTATTTCTTCACTGCATTGTGATTTGATATTGAAATTTCATTGGAATAGCAAAAAGTAATACATATATAAACTGATCCTGAACCTAGTAATTAAATGTCTGACACAGTCTTGATCTTATAATTATCTGAGACCTGAAATTATAAAAGAACCATACCACAGGACTAACACAAGTTCAAATTATACATACTGGTATTACTTATAAAATGATCATCAGTCCTGCTAATGGAAAATGCATTATAAATTTACAGAGTAATTCATTTGAGATCTTTAGTGTAAAATTATTCAACAGGAAGAAGACCAGCTAGTCTTAACTGCCCATAATGCATACAACTCATTATCAGCCCTGCTGATGGAAAGTGTCATACAAGTCTACACATATATTTAATCTATTTGAGATTAGCAAATAATAGATACTCAAAACTGTTTCTTTGTTTTGATGGTGTCTTGTTATCCATCAATTTTCAAGTAGTAGGGCCACCCCTGACCTGAACTTATGCATATTTTATATTTATCTGAATTAACTCCATCACATTTCACATTATCGTTAATCCGATACTATTAATCCAGTGTCAAAACTGTCAAGTTCTGTAAAATTTCTATGTGGAATATTTTGTTTATATACAGTAGCCATTTCCCCACAAGCCAATATAATATGCAGCAACAATTGTGATCGGTTCGAGTGTTTAAACCTGCCATATTCCTTTAGCTACAGTCAACCACCAGAAACAGCTGTCACATTGTCTACAGAAAAATCCCCATTTCTTCAGCACTGACCAGTGAGAAAGCATAATACTAGATCATAGGCATTCAGTGTGTCAAGCTGATGAAAGAAACCGCTACTCAGTATGTTAGTGTCTTGACGAATTTAGTAAAACATTTACAAGTCTTATTTTCTTTATGGATATATCTTGAGGGGTTGGTAGTATTGACTATTATTAGTATTGACTATGATGATGAATAGCTGACACTTATGGATTAGTGTGGCAGTGTGGCCTTTTACCAATAACAATCACCCAACACTTAACTAAGGGCCAATTAAACAATGAAATGTTTGTCACCGGAAAATGTATTCAGTTTCATTATAATTTTGAAAATTGTCATTTTTAATAATATTGTTTGATTACCCAACTGGGCTTTCACATTGGGAAAAAATAGTTGCCCAGCATTAGTGTTTAGTTGTCCCATGTTCCAGGGCAATGGACTCTTTTACCCCTTATTAGGGAAACAGCTAAACTAAATGAAATTGGGGTAAACCAGACACGAGAGGGACAAAAATATTAGGCTGAATAGTCAGTTAGCCAGAATACCCAGTGGATGATCCATGATAAAGAGATGAAAGGGAACCCATTATTTTGGCCACATTCAATGAAGATCAAAATTACTCTGGTGCTAGATTATACTGGTTCCACTTTAAAAGTGAATATTTGTAAACGATACTATAACACAAAAATGAAGTCTTATTTATTGTTTCTTATCTGAGTATGTTTTATCACAAATACTTTGTAATACATGGAAGTTTTCTCATTTCTAACCACTAGATGTAACCAATGACACCATACTAATGTATTGTGAACTTTAGTACATGTTACATCTCAGTTATCTAATAGGAAACAAACAGGATGTTGCTACTTGTGTTGATTAAACATGACAGCCATCTTTTAATTTCCCTGTAATAATTACTTTTATGAAAGGATACCCAAACCAATGGCTAAGGATGCTATTTACATTTAAAACTCTGATGCAGATGTAATAATGGACACATAGCTAGGCACCATGGACTGGGGACAGTAATGTACATTTTACATCTGGTAATAATGAGCACATTGCTAGGCACCATGGACTGGGGACAGTAAGGTACATTTTACATCTGGTAATAATGGACACATAGCTATGTATCCATGGACTGGGGACAGTAAGGTACATTTTACATCTGGTAATAATGGACACATAGCTATGCACCACAAACTGGGCGCAGTAAGGTACATTTTACATCTGGTAATAATGGACACATAGTTAGGCACCATGGACTGGGGACAGTATGGTACATTTTACCTCTTGCCATCTAACATGTCCTTAACATGATTTTTCTACTTGTATTGATTGCATGTGACAACTATTTATTTTTTCCTGAAAGAAATACTGTTACGAAATCATCCTCAATCCAGTATCAAAAAGTGTTTTTTAAACTTGAAATCTAATATCTTTGTAATAAGGTACACAAACAATTTTTGGGGGGATTGTTTTTGTTGGTTTCAATGGTACCTTAACACATTATTGGCTATATCATCATGCTGTGGAAATGACAGCTAAGTGCCTTTACCAAGGACACAATGAGGCAGCCAACCTGGGCTGTCTGAGCAGGTATCAAACCTGTCACCCTTGAATTGCAAGTCCGATGCTCTACCAACTGAGCTACCAAATGAAATCTGGTTGTTCAGCATGAACAGAGGCTGGAAATTGTCAAGTTCTTGAAATTCAGTTGTGACACTAGAACCATTTTAACATGAATTTTAAGCACAATTATAACTATTTATGGTATTTTCCATTTCTACAGAGCAAATATTCTATGCAGAAACGGTTGTTTAGTACATAGATATAACTGTGGCAAGAAAGTAAACATACATCCCTGTTGTTTGTCTGTCAACAAAACCATGTACTTTGTATGATGTCAGGCTGTTGTAAATAGGTAGCATATAGACGGTGTAAAATAAACACTGCTTGATGTAGACGGTGTCAGATATTTTCCAGTTGCTGTCAATACTTCACAAGATTCCAAGGCATAATATTCTGACACCAAAGTGATTTACAAAATTTGGCAACCTGTTGGAAATTCTATTAATGCTTTCTTTTTATGACTATTATTATTAATTAGGTCATCAAATCTACTTTCTTTGGAAGGGCAAACATGGCTGAGAACTTATGAGATTGGCAAAAAATTGATCTGATTTTGGTATATTACACTAATGACATGAATGCTATATTCCTGACATTGTAAAAAATAATTTGATGGTTTATTACTTTTTTCATTTTGATGATTTCTGCATTTTTTTTCCAATGTGTATAGTAATATTTTCTCAGTAACTTTGACATCAATGACCATTCTCTTAATGAAAAACTGCATTATGACAGCAGTTAATCATGACACACAGACATAATAAAACTAGGGAATGTCCTTAAAGTTAACATTTTGCTTGAATATTTCAGTTTTTGAATTTATTTTACTTGTTTTCAAGTAAAGACTTAGCAATAATATCTCTCTATTGTTAACTGTAAATGATATAAGCACAACATCAAGTTTTGTTTATTGTTTCTTGAAATACTAAAATTTTCTATAGATGTACCACCTATTTCATGACATCAAATTCTGTATCATATACCATATATACTTGTGTAAAAGCTGGGTCCAAATGCAAACAACATAGATCCTGATCTGCCATCACATAATCCACCGGCAGATCAGGGTCTATGTTGTTTATTCTACTGATTAGTCCTTGCAAATTGCATAGACCCAGATCTGCCGGCACATTTTGCGATGGCAGATATGGGTCTATGCAGTTTGCAGTTGGTATCAGATTATACAAGAGTATATACAGTAATAAAAAAGAAAATTGTCTTTTCTGCTTTGATACTAGATATGTTTCATCTTGTGGTACAAAAAATGATATATTTTAACTCGGGCTTTGCCACATGTTCAAATATCATGTTTTTCTACCACACAATGAAATATATCTAGTATTAACATCAGAAGAGAAAATATCCACTATATATTTTAGTGATTGATCACATATCTTGACCAAAGTTTGTGGAGAGCTTGCACGTAAGGTGTGGAAGAAGCCATTGATTTTGCTGGTAAAAGGTCAAATGTCACAGTCATTGTGGCTTAATGAAAAGTATATTTTGCAGAATATCTTTGTTTGAGCAAGTTCCTTGACCAAACTTTGGATAATAAAAAAGGTTATAGATTCTGGGATCTAAAGGTCAGATGTCACAGTGATGGTAAATCTAAAAAGAAAATAATGGTTTCCGCATATTAGGTTTAGTATCTCAAGTGCCTGCATAGAGGACTATTAAACATGGGGTGGGTGGGTAATGTGCTGTTCATGGCACTCTTGTTATAAGTTGCATAGTCATCCTGAACAAATCCATAGTTCTTCCCTGACATTCTTCTGTTGACTACAGTTAAAAAAGATATTGATAAGAAAAGATAAAAAATATGTATTTGGACATGGTTTTATTGTATAGGGGAACCTGCCTAGAAGATAAAGGCAGTCATTGCAAATATCAATCTTGTCCTGTACAAACATGTGTTCTTTTTATGGAGGTGTATTCCAGGAGCTTACAGGTACACTAACATGTATATTATTCTTCCTTACATTAATGTATGGACTTGTCAAACTAGATTTACCAACATCAGTCAAGATTTACTGGCACAACATCAAATTCTGTACCATTTATACTCAGGCACACTAACATGTATATTATTCTTCCTTACAATAACCTATGGATTTGTCAAACTAGATTTACCAGGATCAGTCAAGATTTACTGGCATGACATCAAATTCTGTACCATTTATATAGGCACCTTAACATGTATTATTCTTTCTTACACTAACCTATGGACTCGCCCCACTAGATTTACCAGCACGATATCAAATTCTGTATCATTTATATCAGCACACAAAAATAGATGTTACTCTTCCTTACAATATCCTATGAACTCATCAGTTGGTGATTTATTGACATGACATCAAATTCTGTATCATTTATACAGGCACACTAACATTTATGTTACTCTGCCTTACGTTAAACTTATGGACTTGTCAGACTAGATTTACCAGCATGACATCAAATTCTGTACCATTTATACAGGCAAATTAATGTGCATGTTACTTGTCCTTATGATAATCTATGGACTCGTTAAACTAAATTTACAGGCATGACATTAAATTTTGTACCATTTATACAGGCACACTAATGTGCATGTTACTCATTCTTACAGTAATCTACATGTATGGACTCGTCAAACTAAATTTACAGGCATGACATCAAATTTGTTACCATTTATACAGGCACACTAACGTGCATGTTACTTGTCCTTACGATAATCTATGGACTTGTCAAACTAAATTTACAGGCATGACATTAAATTTTGTACCATTTATACAGGCACACTAATGTGGATGTTACTCATCTGTACAATGACCTCTATATCAATCAAGATTTACTGGCAAATTAATCTGTAATAAATTCTTCTTTCTTATGATAGTTCTGAAAATATCCATTCAGGAAAGCAAGTGAACAATAGAGAAAAGTCTGAGAATGTTCAAAATTATCAATTGTGACCAGGTCATTCATCCTTTTTTATGCAGTAATTAGAATGGTCATTTTGGACAAATAAAAGTGTCCTATATTTACCTTACATAGGTGTGTGTTATACACAGCTAAGATGACAATTATGTAAGAATTATCAGTGAAGATTATTGAAAATGTCTTTTGTAGAAAATAGCTTTCTAAGACTAAACTTAACAAGATCTTGACCACATTGTTTTCAAGCTTAAATTTAGTTTTTCTTCCAGGAGAAGCACGAAAATAGTGAAGGCATGATGAAAGCATCATGGGAATATACCAGTACGGAAGACACAGAAGAGTATCGCAAAGGATATCCTGTATTAAGCTCTCTATATCTGTCTATCTATGAATCTATCGAATCCAATATTTTAAAAATGAAAAAGATTGAACATGTTACAAAATACTAATATATTTATTAATATACAGGGCTATGTCCACTGTCTTTCTCAAATATACATCCTTATTTGAATATTTCACTCAGATTTTATTCATATGCATACTCTAATATTTTTTAAATTTAGTTTTTATTTATATTTAGATATCATTGTGGATGTGGCTTCATTTCTTATATTTGATCTGTTCAAAACAATTAAACTTTGATAATAGGTCTGGTGTGGTATTGCAAGTTTGGTATGGTATATTATTTTTATTTTTTTCAGGGAAAGAAGGATGATAAGAATTTGGATGAAAATGCCAGATTCTACTTAAATGAGATTCAGTCCAAACCAGATGGTAAGAGAATAAAATCTTAGTACATGTAAGACAAGAATCAAAAGAAAATACTTATATAGTTATAAATAATGGCAAAGTATAGGTTTTCCTTTGAAAATAAAGGATAAAAGATGTATGTATATATACTCAGCAATGGAACAAGTTGCAAAGAAGTTGTTGTAGCTGTTGCTGAGATAAGAGCATATATCTTCGAAAGCAGTGAGAGTTGCAATTACTGACCAGGAACAACAGATCAGATAGTGCAGATGATAGAGCACCTGGTTAGCATGAGGAAGGGACCTGGTTTAAGATGTAGTCTAATTCCCTTAGCAGTGGTGTGGGCTTCCTTAGCACCCAGTAGACACAGCTAGTTGTTGCTAGTATATCATTGAACAACTTTCTGTCAAAAAATGCCTGACCATACCAGACCTGATATTATAGATACAGTCCTAACATGAACACCTTTCAGATTCATGCACAGGGATTTTTTGGAGTAAGTGGGAATGGGTCTGGGCCCATCATTTTAGTGAAGAATTAGCCCATTTGGGAATAAAATAAACATTTTGGGTGTAAATTACTAAAATTGGGAATTTGGCATGATTTTGAAATCATTCTCATATGGACAGGAGCCCATTTTTGGCCACTGAGAACCTTTAAAAAGTCCCTGATACAAAAGGTGCAAGTGCACCATATAGTCCAGTGAAAGGTACTCAAAGTAGAAACACAGTTAAACAACATGTCAAATACCTCCAATTTCTACCAAATAACTGGAAATTATCCTGACATAGGTGTCTTTCAAACCAAGGCACCAGGCCATATTCCTGCTTTTGCCTTAGAGCAGTTGTGCATTCAGACCTACTTGGGCCTCTTGTTTTTTGACAGATTTACAGCCCTCTTCAATCAATTTTGGATTTCAGAATAGATGTTTCTTGTAAACAGCAATGATCAGGAATCATTCCATAATGTACTTTGGTGTGAACTTTGTGTGAAAGACTTAGATGTTATAGGCCTTGTCAGTCAGTTTCATATCTTCACTAATGGATGTTGCTTGTAAGCTGCATAGCTCAGGAACATTTCAACATATATCCAAATGATGAGGTGTGAACACTCTCTCTTAAGAATAGATGTCAATTTGGGGAGTTCATCTTTTCTACTTCATTGTTTGACAACCTTAAGGTTATGGCATTTTTCGACCAATTTCAAATCGTCAGATTGCAAATTGCCTTTCAGAGCCCATCTTTAATTATTGCTTCAGTGCATGACCCACAGTTACTCTGTATGTCTTTTATAGGTCATAATTGTTTCACCAGGAAACTGGAGAACAAAAATGCTCAGATAACTCTTTCACGTGAAAACTGTGGATCATACCCACTTGATACTTCTGGAACAACCCAAGTTTAGGGAGATTTGTTTGTTCATTTTCAGGAGATTTTTTTTCAAACATGCACAATAATAAAAAAAATTCCTGATTAAAGTCTGGGATTTTTTTTATTCTTATCATTTTTTTGGGCCAAATTTTTGGGTTGAATCAGTGCCTCTTTCATGATTAGAAATGTATCACATTCATGCACAGAAACATTTGCAAGCTTGTCAACCTGCAACCTGTGCTGTAAAAAGAAATGGTACTTCTGTTTTGTTCTAGCCATGAAAGCTATCAAGAGCAGGCCACATGGCTGTTAAATGTTTATTTCATCAGATTATAATTCTTTTTTATTTCCTGAATATTTGCAGGTGCCTTGATAGAAGTAATACTAAAAGACTGGCAGAGAGACTACAAACTTCTAGAGAAGCACCATGGTTATATACAGTGGTAAGTTACCTGATATCACAAGTCATGTAAGTTACATATACATGTACCTGATATTGATATCACAAGTCATGTAAGTTACATATACATGTACCTGATATTGATATCACAAGTCATGTAAGTTACATATACATGTACCTGATATTGATATCACAAGTCATGTAAGTTACATATACATGTACCTGATATTGATATCACAAGTATACAATACGGTATTTATAAGCCTTACAAATTTAATGATTCATTTTTAAAAAATAGTTTCCAAATTTGTTTTCTTTAAGATAATTGGAGCTTGTGCAACTCTGTGATCTGTCTGTTGTCTCTCCATTATCAGTTCTCTTGACAACTAATGGGCTAATCTTTAATAAATTATTTCAATTAGTTGTCTGAAACATGCTTCAAGTATACAAGTTAGCAGAATTACCATTACAATGTACTTTGAGAAAGTTAACATATATCAATTTCTGACATGTTAAGGTGTGCATTATATGCAGTCTAAATGGATATGTGTGAGAAAAGTAATGGTCTTCTGTATGCTTTAGACAAGTTCTTTTAAACATAACACCCTGTCTATGAGGGGTTTCATTGGTGATTCCTGAGACAAGTGCTATTCAGATAATGCACTGTGTATGAGGGGTTTCATCGGTGATTACTGAGACAAGTACTATTCACATAATACACTGTATGAGAGGTTTCATTGGTGATTCCTGAGACAAGTG
The DNA here is from genome assembly GCA_029931535.1 of Margaritifera margaritifera. Classification (NCBI taxonomy): domain Eukaryota; kingdom Metazoa; phylum Mollusca; class Bivalvia; order Unionida; family Margaritiferidae; genus Margaritifera; species Margaritifera margaritifera. The sequence goes on along the minus strand of JAQPZY010001091.1, from coordinate 151,717 downwards.
TTATTCTTATAATGCACTGTGTATGAGGGGTTTCATAGGTGATTCCTGAGACAAGTGTTATTCTTATAATGCACTGTGTATGAGGAGATTCATTGGTGATTCCTGAGACAAGTGTTATTCTTATAATGCACTGTGTATGAGGAGTTTCACTGGTGATTCCTGAGACAAGTGCTATTCACATAATGCACTGTGTATGAGGAGTTTCACTGGTGATTCCTGAGACAAGTGCTATTCACATAATGCACTGTGTATAAGGGGTTTAGTTGGTGGTTCCTGAGACAAGTGTTCATTGGTGATTCCTGAGACAAGTGTTATTCACATAATACACTGTGTATGAGGGGTTTCATTGGTAATTCCTGAGACAAATACTATTCACATAATGCACTGTGTATGAGGAGTTTCATTGGTAATTCCTGAGACAAGTACCTACATAACGCACTGTGTATAAGGGGTTTAATTGGTGATTCCTGAGACAAGTGCTATTCACAATATACACTGTGTATGAGGAGTTGTGTTGGTGATTCCTGAGACAAGTGCTATTCACATAATACACTGTGTATGAGGAATTGTGTTGGTAATTCCTGAGACAAGTGCTATTCACATCCCTGTGTCATTTTCAGAGTACCAGCCTGTGAGATCTGGCAAAATAATGTGTGTAGTTTGAGTAAATTCTGTGAGATCTGATTTATTTTGTAATGTTGCCAATGTGCATTGATGGGAAATACAAATTATCATTTGGATTTAGTTTTACCATGTGTTATTCAGTTTCAGATTATGTGAATATGCACAGTAATGATGGCATTGATCCATATTACACTACGTCAACAGTTTTACTCAGCCTGCAATTTATTATGATAATATGGCATGATCTTTTGGTTCTTACTTAGATTTTTCCATTATAAGACAATCAATTTAACAGACATACCTGTATAAAAGAAATATCGCAAGGAAAATTCTTAGCAGAAGAAAAATATACTTGGAAATAGATAAAGTCAATCTTATTGATGCATTATTGTTAGATTTTAGAAAAGCATTTGACCTGATATATCACAATATTCTACAGAATTAGGAATTTATGAATGTTTATTTTAACATCTTTTTTTAAGTTCATATTTAAACAGCAGATCTCAAACCATTTGTTTTAATAGTGTTATGCTGTGTGCATAAATTTAAGAAAACTCAAGGTTTTATTAATTGGTGCAACTAAGATGAAAAGGAGAAAGTTAAGATCCTTCTGTATACTGCAGAGATGACAAGATTGAGTGTGTCACTCATGAAAAACTTTTAGGAGTCACAGTTAGTGACACTCTATCATGGAATAGACAAATCAACTCGGTATATAATAAAATTTCCTTAAAATGATTTCATTTGAATGAATTAAGTATTTTTTAATGCCAGAATCAAGAATTGCTTTTTCACAGTTTTTCATGTGACCTCATTTGGATTATTGTTCCAATATTTGGAGTCATTGTTCATCTTATCTTTTCAGACACATTGCACATCTGTAAAAGAATATGGCTAGAACTCTTTTGGATGAAAGTATTCATCACCCAGTGAAACTTTTTTTGAAAAACTCAAATGATTATCTTTTAAAGGTTGAGTAATATACAGTGAATCAGTCCTCATGTACAAAGAACCTGGCACAAGATAATCTGAATACTTTTACTCTAGTCTCAGATTTTCATGGTTGAATCACATGCTTGTCTACTAAAAATTAACTATGTATCCCAAAACACAGGACTGAAATGTTTAAAGGAGTTTTACACACATTGGTGTTTGAATGTGGAATATTTATCTTGTTCAACCTCTGTAAAACATTGTTTTTAGTCAAAAATATAATTTTATAGCTTTTTATGAACCTGTTGTGTTTATTGCCTCCAGTTTTACTTATCTTTTGTAGTTCATGTATTTTATTGTTCTTAATGTCAATATTATGCATTTGAAATACTTCTCAACCCTGTGTGAAATGGGCCTTTGGTTCAACATTACATAGAGTATAAATGCAGTCTATTATTATTATTATTACAAACCAAATGATAGATGATTCAAAATGTTTTCAGAAACTATCTCATTCAGTAAGATATCTCAGGCATGTCTTCATGTGAAATATCTCAGTCATATCTTCCTGTGAGATATTTCAGGCATGTCTTCATTACAGGTTTCACTATATTTCATTTTTGTATGAAGATTCTGTCATTTGTGACTATCTTGACATGAAATAGGAATAAGTTTTAATGTAGTAGGTGTAATATTGGGGTTATACTTTTTGTCATTATTTTATTCTGGTGTTTTTTTTGTACTGACCATTAACATACTGTTTCATCCATGTGACAGAAATCTTGCAGATTTGTAGTCCTTACTTTTCGTCTCAGTCTGGTTGTCTTGGTATGATTTTTTCAATCTCTGTATATGATAGTTGATTCTGTTATAGCATCAAAATATGTTTCACACCAAGATCATGTATGGTATAAGGCAAGTCTGTGATGGAATGAAATCCTTAGTTTAATGTATTGTGGTCTGCTCAGCAAAGTCTTGTACAAGTCAAATAATGAAATTCAAAATAGAGACAAGTTCATCAGGAAAGCATCAGTGTGCTGAATTTCAGTTGCATGAAAATCTGCATTTGTGGGGGTCAAGATTGCTGTCATTTATAGTGAAGAAAATCAGCCAGAATAGGTCACATTGACTTGGAACAAGTTGGTTGGTAGGTATTCATCGACCAGATTTATAGACCAAATAATGGTAAGGTAATTGGTACTATGACCTACTATGCCTTTGCTGATGGAAATAGACTGTCTAATGTACACCCTGACATGAAAACAGGTTTTCACATGAATCACAGAGACTCATGTACCTAACATGCCATTAAGAACCAGAAAAAATTGAACAGTGAAACTATGCCTCAAACATCTACTGATTTGTGTGCTCCATACATCCATATTAGATGACCTAACCACAGAAGATTTATTTGAATTTCCAGTTAAAATGATAAAATTAGACCAAACTTAAAATTGATAATGGATCCTTCCTAGATTGTAAATCCTGAATGTGTTTGTATTATGCACACGTAACCCATAGAGACTGAATGTGTTTGTATTACACACACATAACCCATAGAGACTGAATGTGTTTGTATTACGCACACATAACCCATTGAGACTGAATGTGTTTGTATTATGCACACGTAACCCATAGAGACTGAATATGTTTGTATTACGCACACGTAACCCATAGAGACTGAATGTGTTTGTATTATGCACACGTAACCCATAGAGAGGATCTAGACTGCTCTTCAATGTCAATTTAGTCATCTGACCAAAATAATCCAATTAATTGCCCCTTAATTTCTTTTCACTTTGAAGTTAACTGCAGGTTTTTTTCAAAACCCTCCATCCTTCCTGGACAATAGGCTTTGTTCTACACTATATTCATAACTACTAATGAAACACAAAATCAGAAAAGTGTTAAGTGCAATTTGTATTAGCATAAATATGAAATATTAAATAAGCAAAGTATATATTGTCAGAGTACCTGAATTTGCTAAGTTTACCTGCTACCCCCACCCCCTAAATCCTGTCATATAGCTCATGTTCCAAGGAATAGAAAGATAAGAAAGAAATCCAGCCATCTCACTCACATAAACCCATCTTCCGTATGTGAAAATTATTATGGATAACTTAAACTTAGAACGTTCTAAATAAGACCAAATGTAGTAGATAATTGCAAGTAATTTTAATGTTCAGAAATTTAAAAATAATGTCTTTTTACCTCACCTGGCCTTGATCAAATGAGTTTATGGCATGACCCTGCATCCATCATGTATAGTACCTTGTCTACTGGGCAACTATTACCAATTGCAATTTTAAACTTTTGCCAAATTTAGCAGAGAGCATCTTGGCATGAAGTGCTTTCAAGTTTGTCCAAACGATGTAGATCTGTCATCAAATATAGCAATGATTACTACTAATGGAAAAGCCTTTAAACAGCTTCTTTTCAAAAACTGCTCAACAGAACTTGGCGAAACTTGACAGAAAGATTGCAGGAAAAAAGAGCTTTTAATTTTTTGCAGATGATGCTGAACCACCATCAAGTATGACTGCAATTACTAAAAAGACCTTTAAATGACTTATCAGATACCACTAAACAGAATTTGACCAAATTACTAATTTTGCCACTGATACTAAAGATATGGCCACTGTTACTGAAAATAGAAAGACCTTTAAATGACTTGTTTTCAAACTCTGCTCAACAGACTTTTACCAAATTTGAGAAAACACTTACTGGTATATAAGGCTTTTAAATATATACAAATGGTGCCAATCCATGATCAAATATGGCTGCCACTACTAAAAATAGAAGAAAAAAACAAATTTCAAAACACTTCTCTTAAACAGCTGAACAGAATTTGATCAAATTTTACAGAAGCATCCCAGCATAAAGAACTTTCAGATTCATAAAATGATGCTGATCCATCTTCAGTGAGGGCTGCCATTACTAAAAGTATATAAAGAAACATCTAAATGACTTAAAAAAATCACTCAGCAGAATTTGATTAGATTTAACAGAAAGGATCCTAGCATGAAGGGCTGTCTAGTTTATACAAATATTGCAGTTTTGCCTTCAGTTATGGCCATGGTTACTAAAACTGGAAAATGGTTTGGTTTAAGTTTTGGTTCACTTCGCTGTAAGGCCAAGTGAGCTTAACATGTGGCCCTTTGTGAGTTGTGTGTTGTTTGTCGATCATCCTGCATCCATCAGCAAGTGCTATTTTCAACTTCTTCTCAAACACTGCCAGACCAATTTCAATCAAACTTGGCACAAAGCATTCTGGCATAAGGGCCCTTTTGGTTTGCGCAAATGATGCCAAGCTGCCATCAAATATTGGTATGATCACTGTTACAAAAAATAAAACAACCTTTAAATGACTTCTTCTACAAAACATCTGAACAGAATTTGATCAATGCTGACAGAAAGCATCCCGACATAAATAACTTTCAGATATATGAACAAATATGCTGATCTGACATAAAATATGGCCACCATTACTAAAAAATATATAAACTTTTATTGGGCTTATTTTCAAAAACTGATAAACAGAATTTTACCAAATATGACAGAAGGCATCCTAGCATGAAGCCCTGTCAGATTTATACAAATGATGCAGATTTGATATCATATATGGCCACCATTACTAAAAATAGAAAAGTCTTTAAACGACTTCTCCAAAAGCTCTGAACAGAGTTTGACCATATTTGACAGCACTCTTGAAAGAAGACCTTTCAGATGTCTACAAATGATGCTGATCTGCATATTATGTATGGCCACACTTTCCTAAAAACATAAAAAAAACTTGAAATTACTTCTTCAGACTTGCTGAACAGAATCTGACCAAACTTGACAGAAAGCATCCTGGGATGAAGACCATTCAAGTTTATACAAACAAAGCCAATTCACCATCAAATATGGCCACTGTTACTAAAAATATAAAAACCTTTAAATGACTTCTCCAAAACCACCAAATAGAATTTAGCCAAACTTGACAGAAAGCATTCTGGCATGAACATCTTTCAAGTCTGTACAAATGATGCCGATCCAAAAGATGGGTACAATTACAAACAATAGACAAAAAAAAAACATTGAAAACACTTCTTCACCAAAACAACTACATAGAATTTGACCAAACTTGACAGCATCCCATACATGTGACACAACCAGGATTTTAAACCAGTAGATTTACAAATTTTTATCAGTAGATTGGCCTCTAAACCAGTAGATTTTTTTATTGGCATAAATTTTATGTTTCAAGGGGATGGGAAACAAAGCAAGTACTTTTTGTGCCATAATATGTATTCTCTTTATACTATAATAAAACAGTAAGTTTGAACATGAATCAGATTCAGATTCTGATGGAAAATTTTACAATACTAATTAATTAATAGTAGTCAGTATATGGTAAAATAATGAAAAAGGAAGAGTTGTTTATCTGATAGTTCACTGCAACGATTTTTCTTTTATAAAATCCAATAGCATTTTTAGTTTCCTTCACAACATCACTGTCTAGTGACTACTGATGATATTCATTGTGATTATTAAGCTTCACGCTTAACAGGCTCTCAACAGTTCTCTGGTCCAGATTTCCCCATGAATCACTTTGTATTTTGCGAAGAATGGAGAATGACCTCTCTGTATCAGCATTAGAATATTGTAATGACAGGACAACAATGCTCAGCCTGCAAAGAAGTTCTTACTTCAGTTTTCCTGTTGCTTGGTTTGTAAGGTTGCTGACTACTCTCCAATACTCCTCCAAGCTATGTTCACCCCAAGGAGGAAGTTCCTGACTTGGACTTAAGATGTATCTCTGAAACTCATCCTCAAGGGCTTCGTTCTCTTCATGGCTCAGATCAAAAATCTGTTGGCAAGTTTCGCCACTGTAAATAAAAAATAAATAAATAAAGACTGATTTAGACTTGAAATAAAAATGAAAAATATACATGATTTATTTATGGTTTATGAATAATTTATCCAAACTTTAAAATTAATTATCTTGTAATATATTTGTAACTGATATATTTTATCTAGGGCTTGAACTTAATGTATGTGCATGAAAACTTCAAATAGTTTTTGAAATACAAAAGATGCATACCTTCAAAACACACAATGCAAACTCAGGACCTTTGTTACTCACCTGTACACACTTAAACTCTGATATCTAAGCATTGTTGAACTTGTAATATTTTCAAAAGCAGTAGATTTTGAGGTGAGCAATCTCAGGCCCACTTGTGCCTCTTGTTGGTGTTTTATGGCACCCTTTAACTGACAGTCTCTGAACAATGTTCAACAGAATTTGAACAAATTTGACAGAAAGCATCTTTGTATAACGGGTTTCAGATTTGTGCAGATGATGTTGATCCATCATTAAATATGCCTAATCTTATCAAAAATAGAAAAACTTTTTAATTGACTTCTCAAAAACTTCTCAGAAGAATTTTACAAACTTTGAAAGAAAGCAATAAGATGAAAAGGGCTTTCAATTTTGTATAAATGTTGATGACCTGCTGTCAAATATGGCTGTCTATGCAAAAGATAGAAACAAAACTTTAAACAACTTCTTCTAAACAACTGCTCAGAAGAATTTGACAAACTTTTACAGAAAGCATCCTGGCAAAAAGGCCTTTCAGTATGGACAAATGATGCTGATATGCCATCAAATATGGATGAAAATACACATTACAGTGAAAATAAAAATACGGGGAAACCTTGAAACATTTGTTTTCATAACATATGTAATCAGCAGCATAGGAATTGACAGAAAGCATTATACTGGACCAGATTTTTTTGGCCAGCTGCTCTTGCATGTGACTGTTAGGCGGATATCAGCCAGGTGAGTGGTTGTAGGCCATCTTGGACCTCTTATATTGCTGATTAATTTTGCATTGTTTTCAGGTTATTTCCAATTAGAGATGATGGACTAAACTCTTATGCACAAGAACTTCAGTTGCATGAAATAGAGGTAAAATCTCCTTCATTTTATCTATTTGATTGTTTTTTGTGATTTGAATTTTAAAAAAGGACCTGTTCATGTTAAAGAAAAATGTGCATAATGTAAAAGTGTGCAGGCTGAAAATGTGATGCTCTAGAAATTATTAGAAATTAATATCTGGTTCTTTGTGCAATTTCCACAGTTGTAAGTAAAATTGGTTTTGATATGAGAAAATTCCATTAGCTTAAATGGCACTGGCAAAAATATGTTCAAATTGAAATTAGTTTTGTTTACAAAAGACCTGCGCAGAAAATCCGCAAGATCCTTCAAATTTAAAAAAAAAATGTTCACCTTAATGCTTTTTCTTTTTTGTCTTTATACTGTAACATCAATAACCAGATACTTACTCTTGTGGTCTCATTTATTATTCAATTTATTTGTCAACAGAGCTTTTGATTGTGTACAGTTAAGCCCGTCTTTAAAACATCGTTAAGGAACAGTCCAATATTAATAGACAGATGTCCTTTATATGAAGGATCCTCACAGAACGCTTTGGTCTACGGCCCTTTCCATTGGAAAGTTTTTCCATTTTTATCTCCCCTTGGCAACTAAATGTCACTACAAGTGTCTGCCATTAAGGTACCGGTTACAGTATTGATTATATATGTGCCTGCCCCAAAAAAGACTGAATTAAAATTGGAGGCACCACAAATCCTAAAATAAATGTATTCCTTTATTATAATGAATAAACTTCGTTTCTGCAGAAAGCTTTGAATTTTTTACTTGTAAATAACTCGAGTAAACAGTTACATCATTATAAAGGTAAACAAAAGTATGACACTTTAGTCATGACACTTGTGTTCACTAAATTTCATTGTCTATATCTTTGAAAAAGTCATTGCGCAGGAAAATGTCGCAGTAACCTAACTGTCCCTTTAATATTAATGAACATAGAAATTTATTTCAAGGAAGCTTTTAAATTTTAACTTCCAGAGTAATTCTGAAATTTGAATAATTATCTATCAAAGAATGAGATCGAAATGCTTAAGTCATCAGAAAGTCACACAGTTTAAACATATGGTGAGTTTTTGTTTGCCTTGTTGATACATCACCACAAACTAAAAAGAAAAAGAAATATGTATGGTGATGAGTATTATGATTACATTACTCCCATTCTTGAAAATTGAGAAAATACATTTATTAGAAAACAGTATTGTAAAAAATTGATTTTCTGATTTTTTTCATCCAAGAAAGTTGGGGGAAGAAATAGCAAATGAGGGAAAGGATTATATGGGGAACAGACAATTCATTCTGTTCCAGTAGACCTTAATGTTAATGTTTGTCCAAATTACTATACTTTCATTGTAAGACTGGCAAAATATGGCTACATCTTAGAATGATTTATCCCAGAGAAAACTTTAAAATGATGAAAATGATGGATAACCGAAAATCAAATTTTACATTCATAATAATTATTCATGGTCGAAAACATTTTTCATTGAAACCTTCAAAAAAGCATAGTTGTCTCACAATTACCATTTTGAAGATAGAGATGAATTTATTTCTGTTCATGAATCCAATATGATGATAAATTGATAACAGTTTCTATGAAAGAATACAAGTTTCTATCTGAAACATCTTGATATACAGTATACAGTATGCAACAAAGATATTTTGGTTCCTATGTGGATATGTAGTGTATATCTGGAGATAAATGAATTTTGATGCACATTGCAGCAGAAGGTAATCTGGGATCATTACATAGGTTCCTAGACAACATAAAATATTGAAAGCTTGTGTGCTTTGACCACTTGCATAATTGTATACTCAAGGTGGAGAGAGATCCACCTATAATAAAATCTGTGAAACATTTGAGAAATATGAACGAAAATTGTGGAAAAATCTGAAAGAAATTATCATAAATTAGCTGCCAGGTTAAAGAAGCAGGATACCAAACTTAACAGATAGTGATGATGTAACCTTGTTTAATGGTCAATTTTTGTCAGTGTAGATGTACCCCAGTTTGACAAAATATAGAACAATGCAATAGTTTGAGACAAACTTTTGTGTAAAAACTGTACATTTTTCTTCCCTAACCTTTAATAATTGCAGTCATCTAGTTCCACTTGGAAAGTCGAGAATTGTTAATCATATATTTTTATGTGCTCCAATTTACAACAAATAGATTTTTGGGGATATGTCTTATTAATAGTACTTGTGAGAAATGCATTACACAGCATTTTATGAAGCTATCCCAAGATACCTGTTTTTTAAAATGCAGCATTACTAAAAATTGGTTCTGTAAGTAAAAATGTCTAAAACTTGCACAATAGATAACTTATTCCCAAAATTACAAACAAATTCACCCTAACTGGCTGATAAAACAAGCAAGAATAGGGTTGGGCATATTTTATCTATGTCTTTTTCCACTGGGTGTACCTTGACAGACAACTAATTCAGTTCAGAAGAACTTTTAAAATGATGAATATGACATGCTGCACATCAGCTTCTTTTTGAGAAAAATTCTCTTGTTGGTGTCTACTATAAAATTTCAGCCCAATGAGATCTCCGTGTTTATAACCAGTTGTGGATGTGTGCCAACAGCGATAAAATGAATATGGTTTTGGGTTGATGCCTACTGTTGTGTACAATTTACCCGTACATAGGCTTCGACTGAAAATTTAAAAAATAAAATTCTGATAATTATTTTCAGCAAATCATCAACCTTATTCTTATAAATATAGTATTTATTATACCATCACACATAGGCTGGTCCATAGCTCATCAAGTAATTAGTTGCATGCCAGTGGCCATAGAGCTGTTGAGGTCACAAGTGTTTTCATAATCTGTAGTTTTTTATTTTTCCCCCTGCTTTTTCATTTAATTATAAGAAACACTTCTTTTTGTAGTAAATGGCATTATTTGTATTAAAAATGTTGCAACATACTGAAATTCATTAATCATGACATTTATTTAATTGTTTTCTTATGCAGTTAAATAACTTTTGCAATATCGCAACAATACTTTGAATACAGTAAAAGTTTTCATAGGTAAAATAGTTTATATCTTTTAAGCCATCAATTTTGAACATTTGTTTTACTGAAATTGTTTTTATTTATTGATCAATTATTTAATGCAATTGTTTATTTAATTTATTACTATTTTAATTGATTCATTTGTACACTTATTTATATATCCATTCAGGTACATACTAATGTGATATTTTCACCGAAACTTAACAAGGTTAATGAATGAAAGAATATGTATATGAAAGTGAAAGTGTGAAAGTTATCACCTATTCTAGCTGGCATGATTGATAAGTTAAAGTCTTTTTATAAACATTTCTGTTGTAAAAAATTGGATGAAATTGGATATGTAGTTCAGATTTAGAAAGATGATATAAATAATTGAGGGAATAAAAATTATTCCATGAATTACTGCCTAGGGGGGAAAAGAATCAAAGTAATCAGATAAAATTATGCAGGAAAAATCCCAAATTATAACAACATTAAAACTTTAGGGTACCCAATTCACCAAATATTGTTTCACAGCGATGTGCTGTTAACTTCAGATATTTGTGCAAATAAATTACATTTACAGTAAATTTGTATGAATACAGTTTTGATAGCATCAAGTGCTGAGTGATACGAGTACCATAATGGCAGAATGCCATGTGACACAAATATGGTCACGCTCCTGGTTATTATCCCAGTTCGAGAGCTGGAGGGCTACAAAGATGTGCCTGGGTACAGCGATGCCCTGCTGGGTGCTGATCTGCCAGGAGAACTGGCCAGAGACTGTGCTCTGCTAGGTATCCGTGGTCATGGCCTGGAAGGACAAGGTACTCTGACCTCCTTGCATGAAGTTAAGCATGTTGGTTTCCACCTCCAGCACTGGCATTATGACCGGCATCCACAGCACGAGATTTGAGAGCGTGACCTTTGCCCGGGTCCTCGGTGTTGGCATGGAATATGGCGTCATTGTTGGTGTTTTTACAGGTCAGCAACACAGTGTGCTTGGCGCCGAAGATGACCTTGTGCATGTCTTGGCAGAAGCCAAAGATGTGACTCAGCAGGATTACGCAGGAAAATTTGTCTTGTGCATCCAGCTGCCCTTTCTGCTGTGCGAAGCCCAGTTTGAAGTTGGCATTGACAGATCCCAAGACTTGGTGGGTGGTGGGGTCTGCTTTGGTGGCAGGCTTTGCCACAAGTATTATATTGTAAGGAACATCATCTGCATTGTCTGTGGTATCCTTCACAAACATCATCTTTCGTCCTGCAATGCGAGCGTTGTCGCTGTAGCGGGCCAAGCCAAGGATGGTTGTGGCGACGCCGACATGATCAAGGCAGGCCTCCACCTGGTGATTGTCAATCATGTAGCAGGCGCCATCAAACAGCGCCATAACCCCATTGTTGATGAGTGTGATTTTGTCCCCCACAGCGTAGTCAGAATTGTCTGCCGGAAGTATTGGGAGGTATTCTGGACCTATAGGTCCACTAGACCCTTTTGGTTGGGATCGTGTGTCTCATACGAGTAGTACTGCAAGTAGTAATATCTATCTTTGTTTCAAAAACTCAAATATACACACACTAAGTTTCTTATAAAATGATTTAGATTGAAATCATAATGGTATCTGTTCCCGTTTTTGAAGATACCTCTCCAAAAATGTTGGCAGTGGTCACAATTATTACATGAAATGTTACTTCAGTTCTGTAATTTTTTCAAAAACTTGCACCCCTAAAAATTGTAGAACAATTTTTCTTCAATGGGTAAATTACATCGATTACATAAAATGTTGAGTTTAGTTGTGCTTGTGCATGTCAGATATATTAGCTTTGTTTATGGGTAGTCCTATTTTGGCACTGCAGTGTGTCATGAGAAACATTTCTAACATTAGATCTACCGTTTTCCTAAAAAAAAAAAAAAAAAAAAAAAAAAAAAAAAAAAAAAAAAACACACAGCTTCACAGTGTAAGAATGACTTGAGAGTATGACCCATCTTATTCCACGCTTTCATTCTAGAGCCAAAGCATTCGTTAAGTAAAAATGTTACAATGTATGCCCTATTTTCAGTCAGTCCATTTCAGACTGTCGATAGAACAAGATGTGTTTTTACTGTTCTCCCATCTATGGTTTAGGGAATGTTGTAACATTGTTTGTACTCTCAAGGTGTGTGCAGCAAAACACGACATATCTTAAATTTGGGGGGCATATAGGAAATGTTACTGCAGTAATTCGACAAGAAATATAACACTACTTTTGTTTGTTCTGTGTTATGTACATATAATGACAGTACAGTGGTTCCCTCTTATAAGGTCGCTCTTTCGGTGATGAACGGCTGGCTGTATATAAGGGGTTGCCTCTCTTGAGGAGGATAAAATGGTAAAAATATAGTACTGTGTTTATCTGATGATAAGCCCATGCTTGATGATAAGACCAAATGGGTTATATATGGTGTAGTGATACATCAAGGCCATCAGACTTAGACATATTTCCAACATTTATCAGATGAATTATTTCCTCTGACTAGGAATAAAAACATAAATTTGGTTTTGTATTTATTATCTACCTCACTTTTCTTTGCTTTTTACATGTCTGCCATATTATGCTATGATGTTGCCCATGCATCTGCTTGTCCATCCATCCGACCATTGATCCATCTGTCCCCTGCACAATGATTCGAGCTTTCCAATTTCAGTAAGAAGCCTATTGATTTTGGGGTCAAAGTTCAATGTTACTGTCACTGAAAAATGAAATATGGTTTCTGAATGAAAATTCACTTCTCAACACTGAATTTTCCCCAAAGTTTGTTGATGACTTGCACTTTGGGTTAGAAAGAAATCTATTGATTGTACACTTAAAATGTTAATGATTGAAGTTATTGTGACTAAAGGAAGAAAAATGGTTTTTGCATAGCAACTTTACTTCTAAACCATGTACCTTGACCAAAGTTGCGCTTAGTGTTTGTAAGAGGTCTCTGGTTTGGGGGTTAAAAGGTCAAAGGTCAAGATCATTGTGACTCAAAGGAAACTTGGTTTTGCAGAATAATGTTTGTTCTGGGGTAACCTTGACCAAATTTTGGTGTTTGGCTTGCACTTAGCATTATAAAGAAACCTATAGATTTTTGGTTCTAAAAGTCATAGATCACGGTTACGATAAGGCTAATAAGAATATAATGGTTTCTGCAAAGTAAGTTTAGTTCAAGTCCGTATACCTTGACCAAAGGTCCATGTCATACAGACCCATTGGTCAATAGTCAACAGTGCCCTACTAGTGCCTACATAGAAGGCTATTCAATATGAGACAGGCTTATAATGTGCAGTTCACTGTACTATTGTTTGCATATTCTTACCCAAACAGTTTGAAAATGATTCCAAGCAAGTAGGAATTTGTAAAAGTATGATTCAGGACATCTAAGAAAATACATGCACAGTGATTATTGGAAAGATCAAATGGTTCCAGTTTGGTTGTGTAATTCAGAAATATGCATTAAAACATCTGTATGAAATGCCATATTCAAGATATAAAATTGAATAGATATGTAAGAAATATTGAATACTCGAACTGATTTCAGACAATCTGTGGGGACAAGAAGGCACATCGCCGGGTTCTTAAAGCATACAAGATGATGCTGGACTTTTATGGAATGAACTTAAAGGATGATGTATCTGGGAAGATAGAGCGTGCCAAGAACTGGGCAGAGAGATTTCAGCATTTAAATAGGTAAGGGATATTATATTTAAATCTACTTGTGAGAGGGGAAACACCCTTTTATATTTTTCTGTAAGGGGTGGGTTCTGAACCTATTTTGTTTTCTGTTTTTGTCTGCATAATTGTAATTTCTTTCCTTTTTTTCATACCCTTACAAAAATATGGTGCATCCCCAGCTTCAGGTAGATTTAAATAAGAATAGCTATAATTAGGACAATATCCATGAAACCCTATAGTAATCACATTATCTGTCCATCCATCTGTCCATCTGGCAAAATTTCATTTTTGCAAAATGAATTTAGTGGAAATTGTTGGACTTTTGTCAAGCCTGCCTTGGCTGAAGCTCAACACAGTGATCACTTTGATAGCCTGGGCATTTCCGTATGTACAGCCATCTTGAAATCCATTCATCCATCCACACGCTAGATTAAGGCCATGCAATATTTAAAGTGTTTATTTCTGGAAAGATAAAAATGTGGGATTTACTAAAAATGGTTCTCTTGGATACAAATTTACTATGTAGCTTTATATTGATGAAATGGAGAGAGTTTAATTTCCGTTTTTCTGTCATCATTTAAATGAGTTATGGCCCCTGACTGCCTATGCCCCAACCAGTTTTCACCAGCTTTACTTTTGTAAGGACTGCTGGATTTCAACCAAATTTGGCATCCACTATATTGACGAGATCTTTCATGATTTCAATTTCCAGCATTCCACACTCCTTTACAGGAATTATGTCCCCTGGTTGCCAATCCTTTAGACTTTAGTTTTCACAGAATGACTTTACCAAGGTTTGTTATCCCCAGCTGAACAAATTTGGGCTGGGGATATAGGAGTGGGTTCCATTTATCCATCTGTCAATCTATCCATCTTCAGCACGTTTGTTTCCAGAGTATGATTAAAAAAAGCATTCAAGATATCTCTAAAAAACGTGTTCATATATTAGACTTGTGATTTAGATGTGTCTTTTGCTATTCAGAATTATTTAGTTTCAAGACTTTTTAATGCTTTCATCCATTTGTCTGTTCATCCATCCATCATTTATACTTTTGTTTCTGGAGCATAAATCCAAAACCGTTCAAGAAATTTCTATCAATTTAGGTACACATATTAGGCTCCTGGTCCTTATACAGTATTCAAAATTCTTTAGTTCAGTATTTTTAATGTTTTCATCAGTTTGTTTGTTTTTCGATCCATCATTAACATTTTCAGTTTGGAAGCAGAACTCCAAACTTGTTCATTGGTCTAAATGTCTTTTCTTGTTAGGGTTTTCTTCCATTTTCAATACTTTGTACCAATTTGTCCATTGGATTGCCCATCCATCCATCATTCACACTTTGTTTATGGTACAAAATTCTAAAACCATTTAATATATCCCTATGACACTTGGTATCTCTGTCTCTGTCTCTCTTTCTCTCTATCTATCTATCTATCTATCTATCTATCTATCTATCTATCTATCTCAGGCTTCCTTAAATCCTTCTGCTGGACATGTCTCACAGTTCAAAGGTTTTGACTGGCATATGCTCTAAGCAACTAGACATTGGTCATAGGATATTCCAAAATATCATTATATCACATTGTTTTTTATTTGTTTGTCAATGAAACTATCAAATAAACACCTTAACGAAGTAAAATTCAATGGTCACTATGTCTAGTTTACAGATTGTTTCTTTGTTGGACAGTCAATAAAGGTGTCGCCAACTAAACTTAATTCAAAGCGACCAGGTCTAGTTTACACATTGTTTCTTTGTGAGACAATCAGTAGTGGTGTCGCTGACTGCGCTTGTTACAGCTCAACTACCTGAAGGCTATACTGCTCACAGTTAGCTGGTTAAATGGTGTTAGAGAAGGGCAACTTAATCCTTTAGTGAACAGTAGTATGTTAAATTTCATAGTTCAGCTTCTCAGTAAAGATGTTCATTTGTTATTGTAAAAGTTTTTTTTTATGTTTTAGACTTGTATACACCTAGATGAGACAATAATAAGTATCAGTCCTAGTTTTACTGCTTGAGAGAGCTCTATTCACCATGTCAAAGCATAAGCATAATAATGATGATTTTAACTGTAACCCTTAGCTGGTTTTCGGAGACAAGAGATTTGCTGTACATTACCATGAAGCAACATGATAATGGATTTTTGACATCACTAGAAGCTGAGTACCTCAGAGATACACTCTGTTTTGGGCCCTTCTGCAATAAGTTTC
This sequence comes from Margaritifera margaritifera, assembly GCA_029931535.1. NCBI lineage: Eukaryota > Metazoa > Mollusca > Bivalvia > Unionida > Margaritiferidae > Margaritifera > Margaritifera margaritifera. Next base: position 135,321 of record JAQPZY010001091.1, on the reverse strand, counting down.
TTACAGCCACGTGTGACATCAGTCACTTCAAAGGGATATAACTGAAGTGTTTGTCACATGACAACGACTTGCCTGCCAAAGCAGTACAGTGTGCACAGATTATTAATGAGAGACTCCTGGACCATGACATTTTTAATGCATTTACTCTGTTTTGGCCTAACACTTTTCCTGAAAATGTTAGCGACATACCACAGTTTAGTAATGATAACATGGACACTTTGATCATTCGTTACGGTCAACCAAGAGAGAACAGTGACACAGTCATCAGTGCTGACGAAGTTATGAGTGATGGATTCTCAAGTACATTGTGAACAACAATTTTAGAGGACTGTCAGCAGCTAAATCACTGATGAAACTAGTCTCAATGAATGGACAGTACCCGAATGTGATTAGTTCAGTAGAGTTTTAACAGATCGTGAATGCAGATTTTCATGCCAGAATTTGATCGAAACATAGCTGCGGTATAGGCTGAGTGTTGACATTCATGACAAAATTATGAAAATAAATCTTGTTCATATTGATATAAAAGACTTTGATCTGAGACCAGCAGTCAGGAAGTGGAAGGGAAATTGAAATAGACATCTGTATCAACAAAACAAAGAGAATGCTTTAGCCAAACCGATGAACTTTAAATGAGTGAACTTACCATAGTGCCGATGTGGGATTGTTATGATCAGCGATAAAAAATACTGTGTAAATACGTTTTGTAAAAAAAAAACATACCCCCACTCCACATAAAAAAAAAGAAATTTGTGGTGAAGTCCATAGCAAATCATAGGGATAAACTTTGGTTTTTCTTCCAGGATGCAACAGATGTGCCAAGGTGAACAGCTGATGAGATCTATGTTCATGACATGTTGGGCCTTGTGTGTGGGTTTTAATAACAGTAATAATGATAAAGCAACAAACAATACAGACTATTCACAATAACTAGAGTAGAAAAAAATGCCATATTCTGACCACTCTGCTATTATTACTGCTTTACATGTATACCTGACTGATTGTTTTATGTAGGCAAATGAAATGCTGATGCGAGAACTTAAGCAATGAAATTTGACTATGAATGACACTTTAAAAATCAATAAATAACAGAAGAAAAGTTCATTTAATCCACTTAAATTGCACAGGATAATTCAGGCACCAAGTGGGTAATTCTGTCTGCAAGAAAAGGGTAATTCCGACTACCGCAACACACATATTAATCAATCACTTCTAACACATTCTAATTGTCTTAAGTTTAAAGTTTGGTAGTCAGTTTGTCTGTCATTAAGACACAATTTATTAAAGGGTTAAACCATTTTTGATTAATACACAGCCCAAGTAGTTGAGATATGAGATAGAAGGGGGAGGGTTGAATGAGAAAGAGAGAAATAAAACTTTTAAAAATATTTGTTCACATGAATTTTTAAGAAATCATATCATATGATGTTTTTGTAGTTTTATTTGCCACTGGAATCTAATTGCTCATTTTTAGTGGTTGTTCTGATTTGCTCATTAATGATCCTGGGTGGTTGGAATTACCCAGCTGGTTAATATTACTAGGGTTAAATCTGACCTGACCTGAAATCTTGAAATATAATTGGCTTTTTGGCTTTTCAGTATTTTATCTAAAAGAAATTTATATATAAATTAAGACTTTAATTGTTATGCACACACATTGTATTAGGCATGGGTTTAACTGTCCTCAAACTCTAACTGACAGATTTTCTAATCCTGCTAGCCATGTGTTACTTTTGGATTTCATGCTTACAGATAACAGCAGAGAAGCCTTTAAGTGATGATGGAATGACATCATTTGTACCCAGAATTCCCTATGTGCTGGAATTGACCAGTGTATCTTATTTACATATTTATGTACATAGAGAGCTAGTTCAAATACATTTCTATAAATAAATCATTATTTTATATGTATAGACCAATGTTATTCAATTTTGGTATATCTATAAATATTTGTATTTCAGAAAATGAAAAAAAAGTTTAACATTTTTGCTAAGATCTCCAGTTAGGTTGTTGCTTTGGAACTAAGATGCTCACAAAAGTTTCAAATGGTATTTCTAACCTTTCAGTAAATGGCTCTGGAGAAAGCATATTAATATGAATCTACCTTGAAATAAGACGATGATGGTCCAATATTATATATAATATTTCATTTACATGCAGAAAACAATTGCCTATCAATGCATCTAGGATGCATAATTATGAAAATAATGTGTTCACCATGGAGATTTTCCCTTTATGCTATTCAAGGCATCACAACACTAATTAAGGTCGTTATATGTTTCCTTCATTTTTCCACATTTATGATAAAATCCATGGAATTAATTATAGGTTTTAATGCACCAAGTCTATCTTACTTGTGTTAGGCACAGACTTGGGCACAACATATAAAAAATTGTCATATGTTATGTTGTATTTTCTATAAATAGTTGCATATGAATAAAATGACTGGAATATTTTAGTGGAAATGGCCTTAAATCCATAACCGGCTGAATCATGCCCGTTTGCTTTTTCATCCAATGTTACAGCCAAGAGGCCAAACTTGATAAACATTCTATTTTATTATTAGGCTCTAATGCTTCTTTCAGTTGAATGCAAGTAACATTCTTCACTCATTAGCATTAATTTTGAGAAAAAATATCAGAAGAAAAAAAATATGAATGATTTTCATAGGGACTACAGTAGTATGCAGTGATATCTGATTGGTTCAGTGTGTGCATTGATATCTGCAAAATATGTTGATCCCCAAAATGTACATGTAGAATGTTACAATATGCAATCTGTTAAACCTCTGGAGTCTTTAGATGGGACAGCCATTAAGGGAATAATAGAATCCTTCATATGCAGCAGTGTAGGATAGGAAAATTCCACCCTTGGGTCAGAATTTTGCATCAGACATGAGGCTTTGTTGAGTGTCTGATGATAAATTTTGATCTTGAGTGTGGAATTTTCCTATCCTATACTGAAGCATTATGAAGGATTCCTTTTCACACATTTCCGAATGAAAAATGAGGGCTTAAGTAAAACTGGCATATTGTTAATACTGATGTAACTTTCAAACAGCAAAACATCCATTGAAAATGTCCTTTTCTTAAGACAGAGTGTAAAAAGTTAGGTTTACACTGAAAATGATGTTGTAACACATTTTAGCTTTTAAAGAACAGTGGTTGAAATGGCTATGGTAATAGCAATACACAGTGTCCGAATTGTGTACTGCAGATAGTTTGTGCAATGATACAAATGTGAACAGGTTAAAAATAAAGTCCATGTAGTTTCTTAGAAGCCAAACACATTGCAATCTTGCACACATTTTTACAGTTATCAGATCTTTCGATCAGCTATGTTTTAAGTCAAATGGTCAGCACTTGTCATGTACTTTACAAGATATGCAAAGGAAAGTTAAAATGTTACCCCTTTTTCTGAGGCCACCCAAAAATGTGGCCTTGATAAAAAGATGGTCTCTCATGAAATTTGAACATTTTTTAAAAATATATAAGATGGCCTCTGACCAGGAGTTGGCTCTCTTGTGAGAAGCCTCTCAAAAGGGGGACCAATACATTGTTGTCCCTAACTTGTTTCAGCAAGGCACTGCACCCTTTCTTATTGTATTCCTATATGTGTTGGATCATGTTTTCCAGTGTAAAACAGCAGTGCAGGATAGCTCTATTCTACCTTACACGTGACCTTTACCCTGACTCGTGGACTCTTTTGACCATCTACTCCAAGCATAGTGCACACAAAGTAGCAGACACTTCCAGATTTCCATCATCACTTGAACATTCTTTCACAGTAATCAAGATAAACCTTAATTGCAACACATTTACATACTAAAGTGAGAAATTACGGTTAAGTGTCCATAAAGCAGGCTGTTTTGCAATGTTTGACCTAGATACATGTATGGCTTCTTTAGTACAATTTCGAGTTGAAAAAGCTGTTGTTGTAATTGGTAATTTTTCAAAAATTCTTATTCTTATTATTATTTCTGAATAGTAAATCAATTCTAGATGAAAGCTGGATTGAGAACTATTTCATTATTTTTTGTCTGTCTCAATTATTCTTTAAAAATTTTAAACATCAGTGCAACAACTTATACAGCTCAGGCAAGAAAATACAAATATTTGGGACAGAAATCAGACCAACTATTATTGATGCAAATGATCAGTAGATAAAGTACATTCTCCATAGACCGTGTGCAAATCAGAACTCAAACATGCTTGGGAAATACAAGTGTGAAGTAGATGAGCTGTTAGTGAGTTTTGATGTAGTTTATGGATATTTATGTCAAACTAGAATTCAGAAACAAAGATTATACACCTAGACAATTATGAAAGAAGAATTTGTAAGATGTTTTAATATTAGATAGATTAAATTGTCTTTGTTGCTTCAAAATAGGTAACCTTCCATAAGCCAAAATGTATGTCCTTTTTTATTACCAGGTCTTATCACAACTGCTTGAGGATCACCAGAATTCTGAAGTGCCTGGGTGAATTGAGATATGAATACTTGAAAAGACCTTTCATTGAATTTATTCTGTATGAAGCAATAGTCGAGGAGACACTGCCAGATCTTTTGAAAAGTTGTTGCAGCTATTGGATTGACGTACTTCGGGATGATCATGAGAGAGAGGAAGTATGGAAGTTATATGGAACTCTTAGTGAACAGCAGAATAAAAACATTAGTGATCAAAATAATGAAGACAGTAAGAAACAGAAAAGCAAAGATAAATCAAAGAAAGAGCAGAAAGCTGCAGACAAGAAATTACCTACAAAGAGTAAGTGAAAGTAGCAGGAGGAATCTGTGGAAGAGGATACTATTGAGAAATTGACTTAAGCAAATGATCCAGATAGTTTTATTTATTATATTGATGTAATCAGACAATCAGTTAGTGATTGTGAGCATGAAATGATAGAGAATCAACATGAAGAAAGTGATTCACAGATGGAAAATCACTAGAAAGATTCCGAAGCACCAGAAAGCAAATACCGTAATCATGGTAAGTCTTGGGACACGAAAAAATAATAATTTTGTTGTGTCCCAAGACTTATATGCAAAAAATGTAAGACAAAATTGGCAAGATCACCACGCATCACACAGCAGTGACTATTCCTACAATGTAAGACATCTACCCAGATATTTTATGTTGCTTGGCTCGATGTCTTACTGCGTAAATAAATGGCATTGTGTATCGTGATCCCCGGTTGACTGGCAGGGAACTATTGGCCAAATTTTCAGGAATATCTCACACACTTGGCAGCCCATATTGATCTTTTCCACAAATTGAAGTCTACTTGCTTTAGTTGGACTATACTTACTCTGATGTCTTTTTCCTAATGGAATCAAACTTGTTGACACAAGCAAGTGGACGCATTTTCAAGTTCCGTTGACATACATTTCAGTTGGTTGAAATGCGATGGGAGTAGAGGAATGCTGAAGTCGGTAAAAATGAGATAAGTTTCTTAAATGAAATGAAGCTGCATAATCGCTTTCATCAACATTAGTATATTTTTCTTAGTTTCATTAAAGAAATAAACTCCAACCTTAACTGACTTCGGCATTTCTTGGCTACCATTGCATTTAAACCAACTGAAATGTACGTCAACAGAACTTGAATACACATCCACTTGCTTGTGTCAGAATTTTCAACAATAAAACAATTTCTGGACCTCTGTGTTGATTATTTACCTAAGAACTGACTGATTTTCAGCTGTGGGTTGATTGATCACATGACATTTGACTGCAAATGTGTCCAAGCCACATGTTCATGATGGTGGCTTTCATTTAATTAGTGCTAATAAAGCAGCACCTTGTAGTTTCAACAATCATTTGCTGTGAGAATAATGTTGATTTGCATTTACTTATTAGGTAGGTAAACTAATTTATTGATTCAGGTAATAAACTTATTTAAACAATGGCATTATTTGGTGTACTGGTGTAAATGCCAGTTTGTGGAGCAGGTATTGGTGGTCTATTGTTTACCCTGGATTGAACAACACTTTTCACAATGCATTGGAGACAAACACAAAGATGAATTTTTAGCATTAGAAATAACAAGCTAATAAGTGCAGTGATAGGATTATTGACATGTTTGCATGAACATTCACAATAGAAACTTTTAATGTCTCTATCTGCTTAAAGAAAGACAAACCATTTTCCTCAAGAATACAACACATCTCACCAGTTTAAGAAATCAAACTCCCATTTACTTTGGCAAATTTGCAGTAGTTCAAAAGTCAGTTGGGAGAAATTAGTGAAGAGCTTCTAAAAATGTGGGAGCCATGCCATAACTGTATTATATCCAAATTCATGTTATAGCAAAGCATGTTATGATGGGGTTTCCCTGTAGTGAAGAAACTCAGGAAAACTAGATAAAGATGTATATAAGGCTACTAACCTGGAGAGTGTAAAAGAAAATGGCAAAATGAAAACAAGGAAAGAACATACAAAATTAAGGATTTCAGTTCCTGCAGGGAAGGACAGTGATGCCAATGACTAGAAGACCAGGGGTCTGATGGATCAGTAAAATTATCAACTAATTGTGATCAGTAAAATTATTAACTAATTGTAAAACATTGAAATTAATAATAATGTAAAAATAAACTTACAAGGAAATTAAGCAAGCATGGGTTTTCCTGTATTTTTGTAGCAAAAATAAGTGCATAAATTTGTGTATTACTAACTGTATGAGAAAGCCACAAGGTCTACAACATAGAATTTGCACTTTTTCATTTCTTCATCTTCCTAATTAGTTGATTAGTGTGAGTGTTTATATATAGCAGTTAAATTATTTACAATATGTGAGCACACATGCCTTGATCTATTCCTTTAATATGTAACATTTAACATGCTGTTAATTAAGTTTGTTTTGATATGTATATACTTCACAACTTGTAAAATTTTTTAATGGTGAATTTGTTTTGCTATTGATGATTGCATTATCAGAAACAAGTGCATACAACCTTTACTGATTACAAAAATAAGCATATACACTTATTATTGTGATCTTACAGTGTTTTTATACCAGGATATTGAATGAAATACATTAAAAAAATCAAAATCAGATTTATCAACTTTTGTACAGTTTAAATTAGTGGTTAATTACCCTTACAACTCATTAAATTTATATCCTGTTTCTTTTTCTCATTGTAATATTGATCATCATGTCACATAGTTTTAGATTCATGTTCACATTTTCTTAGCAGAGACGCATGTCAGTTTCTGCTTGGTTAAAGGTCATTGTGGTAAAAGTAGTCATTATCAACATGTCTGCTTAATTTAGTATGAAAAATTGCAAATGCACAAAATGTGCATCATCTTTGTCTCACTTTACAGCAGAAGTAAACTTGTACACAACATACAAAAGTTGCATCATATCATCATTCAGACCTTTCAGTCTCTTTTGAAAGGTGTCTAGTTGTTATCCTGAATGATCTATAACCTTTAGAGCTCTTCAGTTTGTAAAAACAAAATTGTATTAGTGATCAAGATGTTCCTTATTTTATTTTTAAGTCTAATCATCTTGTTGAAATAAAAAAAAAAACTATTTTGTTCTCTTTTTTAGTCTGGACTAAAATGCTGTTGTTTTATTATTTGCTGTGTGGAGAAAGAATGCCAACCAGTTATGTCCCTTTTTTCATATAAATCTTTAAAAACTAGTCCAGATAATTTTAGTAGTTGTTTTCTTCTTCTATAAATGATAGACCATGTCTGCCTTTTCTAAATAGTACATGAGCTTTAATGATACAGCAGTAGATATTAGGAATATTAATATCCATGCATAGTGCATGTTGTCATGATGCATTCTTTCACAAGCATTGAATCATCAAAGAGTAATTGTGTAATTTTGTAAAACTGTTAACACTTCAAAGCAGATTAAGTAGTTAGATGTACAGACTGATTGAAATTTTTCAAAGTGTATAATTCTTAGTTCTACTGGTCATAGGCCAGGATAGCTTATGGGATGGTATGTTGTCTGTTGTCCGTTTATTAGCACATGTTTTTTGTCACTGCTTCTCCTAGACTACTTAGAGGGTTGCCATGAAACTTTACACACACATTCATCACATGGTCTAGTTGGTCTAAAGTGAAAATGGTGCAGCATGCCCATCCAGTATGGTGGCTACAGTGGCCATCTTGAAAATCTTGTCGCTACTCCTCCTGAATGGATTGTCATATCAACATGGGGTTTTCAGTAAAAAACTTCCTATAATATTCCGTTCATTCCAAATGAAAATGGTGCTGATCTGGTGTCCAAAATGGCCACCACAGAAACCATCTTGAAAATCTTGTTATTGCTACTCCTGAACAGAAAGTCATATTGACATGGGGTTTTCACTAAAAGACTTCTTATCATGTCTAGTTGGTCCTAAATAAAAATGTTGCTGATCAGGCATTCAATATGGCTGTCACAGTGTCCATCTTGAAAATCTTGTTATCACTACTTTTCCTGAATGAATGATGATATTAGTATGGGGCTCATAATGTCTAGTTGGTCGTAATTAAAATGGTGCCATTTTCGACTTGCAGTTTGGTTGCCACAGTGGTCATCTTTAAAATCTTTGATATTTCTACTTCTTGAAGATGTCTGGTCATATCAACATTGTAGTTGCACCAAAACACTTCTTATGCTGTCTCATTGGTCCTAAATGAAACTGGTGCCAATCTGACATCTAATATGTCCACCACAGCAGCTAATTTGAAAATCTTGATATCGCTGAAGAAAATCAGATTGTTTCAACAGTCAGCAGAGAAAAGGAAGAAATGATCTTATCTTGAATTCTTGGAAATTCTTTTTGGCCAGTAGATCATTAGTCCTTGTCTTTTTGACAGAGAAATAATATTTTATATTACTATAAATTTATTGAAATGCTTGGAGAGGAAGTGCTCTTAATTAGATTGGGTAATAATGATCACATTCATTGTTGCTGTAACAAATACCATATATACTCGAGTATAATCCGGGTCCAAATGCAAACAACATCGACCCTGATCTGCCATCACATAATGTGCCGGCAGATAAGGGTCTATGTTGTTTGTTCTACTGATTAGTCCTTACAAACTGCATAGACCCAGATCTGCTGGCACATTATGCAATGGCAGATCTGAGTCTATGCAATTTGTAGTTGGTATCGGTGTATACGTGAGTATATATGGTAATTATTTTGCTTTGATATTATATTTATGACCTGCAATTTTATATGAAGGTATTTGACATTCCTGTATAATTACAGTGGAACTCACTTGTAACAGTACTACTGAAAATTGTTTGTTAAAACTGAATTTCATTGAATGAAGAAGAGTCAAAATATGTAACTTATAGTTATATAGACACCTTCAAACTCAAAACAGTTCTTTGATACAGAGCTCTCTTTAAGCACTTCCAGCACATCCTGAAACTTCAAATGCCAGTCTCGAACCCTCAGTGTTCTGGGACTATGCATTGTATGGACACTAAATATTTAATACTAGACAAGTTATTAGAAAAAAATACCTGGTTTGCCAGAAAGGTAATTACACAAACAGAAACAACAATTCTCATATTACGAAGGAGTGAAAAAGATAATGTGAAAGTTCAAAAGCAACCAAAAGATATCCATATTAGTTTGATGATAAGCCAACACACCATTTAAAAAAAAAATTTGGTATAAGTATTTAATTAGGATCTTTTATGTCTACTAATAAGCCCACACTCTACATTTTTGACAAATTTATCAGGCTGGCTCTTGGACTTGTCATTAAAGAAATACTCTAGACTAGTAATGATTATATTGAATAAAACTTACTGTTGTAGAATTTTATCAATTTACCTTAAATATAATGATTTTATGCCCACTAATGGACATGCTTTTTCTGATCTGTACCCCCATTTTTCTTATCAGGACTTCACATTTCTGGAGTCTGTGGTTGTAGACTCCCAGTGCCAAAGGTCTACAGAATGATCTGTTATTAAATCAGGAAATTCTTCAAAATCATGTTTTTGTAATCATGATCCAATGTATTTGAATGACAGCATATGTATATGTGTGTATGTATGAACTTGTGTGTGTATTTCAAAGTATTTTGTCTTCTTGTGGGAAAGGTTTTTATGAATCTAGCACATTTTTGTTGCTTTATGAATTTCCTTTGTCTGTTTTCTTTGCAGTGAGTGAATATAATTGTAGTGGTAATATTTAGTGATATATATTTTTTATAATGGATAGCCAGAACAAAGATTGCTCTCATTTTTTTTTTTAGAAAGAATCTCTTTTATACTGGGCCAAATTCGGAGATATTAGAAACCAATTATAAGCACTGCATGAAGTGCCAAACTTGAGTATTTAAATAAATTAGCTAATAAACTCCAAGATGCCAATATTGGCCCAAAAGTTTGGTAGAATATAGCCAACACATTTCTGAAGCAAAATAGAAATAGCAAAACAGCTTCCTCCTCTGACACAGAATAACCAGTATTTTCACTCTAGTGCTGATAAAGCAAACTTGTTTAATAAATATTTTCTAAACAATCCTTTGTTGATGATATTTCCAATACCCTTCCTTCATACCTCACCTTGACATTGGCCTTAATAATATTCACATTAGCAGAATTGAGGAAAAATATACAGTTTCAAATCTCAACATTAGCAAGGCAGGGGGTACTGATGAGATTCATCTTGGCTACATAAGGAAGGCACTCACATATTATTGTGATATTTATCAGAACATTTCAACAATTTCCTCTAAGCATCATATTTTCAATAACATGGAAAGAGGCCAATGTTACTCCTATTCATATAAGGGTGACAATAAATTTTCTTTAAGTTACAGACATTTATCTACTAAGTTGTGTGGGTGAAATATTGTGAAAAATGTGTCTTCAAACATTTGCATAAGTATCTTACAACAACCTAACTAGTCCTCTTCAATTTGGTTTCACCTCAAATAGATTCGGCTTCTTTACAACAGTGTGATATAGTACAATACTTTTTGCAAAGCAGTCAATGAAGGCAGAGAAATTATTGTGGTATTTTGTGATATTAGTAGGGCCTTCGACAAAGTCTGGCACAAATATTTAATTTGTAAACCTAGAAATATTGGAAAATTGGTGATGGACTATCGGAATGGTTTTTCAGACAGATGCAATTTTTTTTTATAGAAGATAGTACTTCAGCATGTTAGGGTTGGTTTGCCTTTGGGACATATACTTGGACCACTGTTATTTTTAATTTATATTAATGATATTGTCACTGAATTTCAGCCCAGTATAAGACTGTTTGCAGATGATACTTCGTTGTCAATTATTGTTGAGGACCCAACACTTGCTTCTGGTATTTTGAATGAAGACTTACTTAAAATAAATTTGTGGGCTGAACAATGGTTACCAGTAGTTGATTTTAATTCAAACAGAACCAACTAAATGACCATATCCAGAAAATCGCATAAGAAACATCACCCATACCTTTTAATGAATGATACTGTTATTAAAAATGTCACATCTCATAAAAACTTGGATCTAACACTGGGTAAAACCCTACCTTGACATATACATATTCAGGAAGTAACTATAAAAACATGGAAAAGGTTATAGATACTACCGTATATACTCATGTATAAGTGAGTCCAAATGCAAACAACATAGACCCTGATCTGCAGTCACATAATGCGTCAGCAGATCAGGGTCTATGTTGTTTGTTCTACTAATTATTCCTTACAAACTACATAGACCCAGATGTGCCGGCACATTATGCGACGGGGAGATCAGCGTCTATGCAGTTTGCAGTTGGTATCAGCTTATATGTGAGTATAGGTGGTATTAAGTTTGAAATTCAAACTTGATATAAAGTCAATAGGGCTTCTTTATTTTACCTTTGTAAGACCTCTTTTGGAGTACAGGAATATTATTTGGGATAACTGCACATAATATAAAAAGATGAAATACAAAAAATACAAGCTGAAGCTGGTAGAATTATCTGTAGGGCAACAAAATTTACATCATCAGGGGTAAAAGAAAAATTTATTGCTTGGGAGCCTGGGACAATAAAAAAACTAATGCTGTACAACCATTATTCTCAATGTGAAAGCACAGTCGAGCAATTGAAAAATATTTTAAAAGAATGAACTCGTTAAAATTTATAAACATATTTTGTATATTTTGAAGCAACAAAATTGATCATTGACTTGTCCTCTGGGTATTTAGAGAAGCTACACTAATCCACATGTATTTGCTACTCATTATTTGATTAAGTAATCACAGTCCATAATGCCATCTCATCTGGGAAAACCCTTAATGAAACAAGACTTCACGAATGGTTGTCATGGATCAACACACCAACGTATGGTAGCGGGTCTTTTATCTTTGGCTTGACACACTGAATGCCTATGATACATTACATGTATTACACTTTCTCATTGGTCTGTTGAAGAAATGAGTACTCGTTGTAGAGCATGTCACAGTTGCTTTGGGTGACTAATTTTAGCTAAAGAAATATGTCCTTTAGATAATCAAACCAATCACAATTGTCATTGCATACTACACTGGCATGTGGTGTAATAGCTGAAAGAAAAGTCTCATGTGGAAAGTTATTAGTTCCCTGAGAGTTTTGACACAGGATTAACAGTGTTTAATTAACGATACCATGAACCATAATGATGTAAAATCAGATAAACATAAAATATGGATAAGTTCAGAGGTGGCCAACTACTAGAAAGCTGAAGGATAAGAAGTCACCATCAACAATAGGAAATTGTTCAATTCTCTTTAATTTGTTGCTCTCAAGGAGATTAAATATGTGTGTAAACTTGTGTGATACTTCTATTAGCAGGACTGATGGTGAGTTACAATTATTGTGTGTAGTTAGGACTAACTATATATATGGCAAATGTTGGTAATAAATGTTGATTATAGCAACCAGAAAAATCTGCTGGATAACCAGAATTTCAAAGCTGGTTGCCCAGGGACAGCCATGGATTTTTAGGATTTTGGAGAAGATAAAATGGGAAAGACTTTCAACAAGGAGCTACAAACATAGAATTTTCACATTTTAAAAAAAATGTGTCATGGCATGACTCCTGGATACATGCTGGCTTTGGTTCCACCAAGTGTCCAGTAGGTAAGTAATAGACAACTTCGGGACAGAACAAACCTCCAAATGCTTTACACCATGACAAATTTATATAACGGAATTCATTTTTACCAAAGTCTGTTGCAGAATGGAATCTTCTCCTTTTGGAAATTTGGAACAACCCTTCATTATATTCTTTTCAATCACACTTAAATAGGAATCTCAAAAAGGTCCCAATCTTTTACTATTAAGGTAAAAGATTAGCACAAATTATGCATACAAGACTTTGACTAGGTTGTTTATTAAACGATGATCTTCTGAAATATCATTCGTCACTCAGCAATAGGTTATCATGCAGTGAACCAGTAATCACATTTTCTCTTTGACTGTACAATATGTCCCGCTATCTGAAACCAAACAATAGGAATTTTGCCCCAAAAGATAGCTACAGCTTTGATATTAATAGGTAACCCTTTGCAATCGGTTGAGAAAAATGATTAGATTTTTAAGGTGGTCAAAAAGTACTTGATTGCAACTTAGAGATTTGTTTAATCACTACTTGTGTCTTTACACTAAGCAGTTAAATCTATGGTACATATTTAGTTACTACATATATACCACCTGAGCTGAATTTAAAAGTCCTTTACCTACCGCCCCACACCAATGCAAGATCTTCATATTTTTGTCTCATTTTGGGTCTTTCAAGTATACAGTAACATGTTTCTGCTATAAATGATTATAATTTACTGTTTGATATTATTACAATATTGTACATGTACAATTTTTCAAAATATATCTCATTAGCATTTTTCAATGTTTGCAATCTTATATCTTCATCACTCACGTGAGCCACATTATTAGAGTAACTATTATTGTTAATGAGGAGAGGGAACTCAAAATAAAGCTTATGTTTGTTGCTCAACCCTCTACATCTCCAGTTCAATTGTATTTACTTTCCATGATGACTTCAGCAAATAAATAGTTTAAATTAAGATTGGTTTCTCTCCTTATAACATTACAATTTATAAAAGATTCAAGTCTCTACAGAGGCATGAGAACCTTCATTGTACAATTAAATCTCAGTAAAAACTGAAAATATCATGAAAATTGGATGTAACAGTTTAAACTTCTGACAATTTGAATCTGTATATGGTTTATAGCGGCAGTCACAAAGGTGTTGGAGCTGCTTTGACAAACTATGCAACAAAGTTTCAGTCTGGTTGAATGTACATAACACTCACACCTACCAATAGCTGGCAATAGCAGTAGTTAATGCATTAATGTTTTTATTTTTGAGTGAAAGTTAGGCAGAGTCTGTGATCAATCATATATTCTAATGCCAATACCTTACATAGCAATTCAGATATATTGTCTTCTTTCCTGAATGTGCATAGTTGATTCCTTTCTGGACAAATTCATTTTCAATAAGAAAAAAAATTAGGAAAGAAGGTCCTTAGTTCGCAAATTATGCACAGATTTGTGAAAATTCTCAAAATTTTGGCTCTCTAGAAAACCCACTGCAACAATTAAATAGGAAAACAATTGAAAAAAAAATTGTTGTGGTAATAACCAATAAGCAAATAAAATATATTCAACTCATACAAAAGCAGACATGAGCATTTCATATTTATTTTCCACTTTCATAACTAGCCAAGTTTCTATGTATGTGGCTGGTCGAGTTAAAAAGGGTAGGTAGCATTTGTTATATTGAGCTGTGATTTGTTAAGTAGATGGAAGTTATTTATCTCCCCTTATCAAACAAGGTGGTAATAACAAAACACCTAACTGGTTGATCTTGTGGACCACAGTGTTTTAGGCTTGTAGACCTCCCTCTGGAACGAATTTACATTGGAAAGTGCTCATTTAGATGTCAAGTTCACCTGACAGTCACTGTATCTGGTGGTTTCCATGTCCAACCAACCAATCAGATCCAGATAAGGAGCAACTTTCCTTATGAACAACCTACCTCTTCTGTGGTGGGATTTCAGCCTTCAAACTACCCATTCAATAACAAATATCAGGAATAGCATAAATAGTATATACTGTCTCTGCAGACATAAAGGTAGACCCATTGGGACTGATAATATACGAATCCACGTATGTAGTCTCTGATGTAACTTAATCTTATTGAAAATACCTCATCTTTTTATACAAGGCTCGAAATTAACAGCAGTCCACAAGCCCGAAACTAGTAAATTCTGTCAGGGCAATCTCAAATATTTTATTTTGACTAGCTTAAAAATTAAAGTTGTTTACCAAGGTCAAGGCAAACTGAAGTGTTTGATTTTGACCAGTGTGCATCCACTCTACATGTTTCCATAGACTAAATAAATTTACTAAGGTCAAAGCAAATTAAAATGTCTTATTTTGACCAGTAGATAGACTAGGGCAAGTTCATGCGTTACATTAACTTTCTCCTTGCTGGAGTGAGTTGTGTCATTCTTATTAATTATGTCTGTTCTAACCAAGAGCTGGATGACACAAAACATTCTCCTTTTATTTTGGCAAAAACAGTCTTTTATTTCTATACATTTATATGGATTTAATTTCTATTTTAAAGCTGTTTTTACACATAAAATAAAATGTTTATTAAATTGATACAGTTATTTAAAGATGGGATTTCGAAACCTAGTGGTTGCACCTGTGTAGGTAATAGACCAGGCCTCTCTATTGAAAGAATCAAGTACGTAATTTTAACCAATCAGGTGCCTATTAAGGCATCAGTTCTATATAGGGTGATTTCAGATTTCTTCATTTATTGCTGTATGGCCATTGTACCAGTAGTTCCCATCTTTTCACACTGTTTATTGTCACAGTGAAAGAAGTACATTACATTCTTTATTCTATTCAAATGAAGAAGACCAAAGAAGGGCTGATGATTTTGTTGCATAGGCAACAGAACACTATGAAAAATTAGCTTGTATTTTAAATTATGTCCAATCCAATCACTTTTGATATTACAAGAGGCACTTTACTCATTCTTCTGTGGAAACTATTGAAGTAAATGTTTTGAAAATGTTTGATTCACCCAAAAAGCCAAGATGCTGAGCAAATATTTAATCTTTGTTCTTACTTCCTAATCTGAATTAGACTTTTCCTTGCTTCATGCAAATATTAGTTTTACCACTGCTGTAGCATATTTAATTTTCACACCAGAGATGGTGCAAAGAAAGCTGAAAAAATCATATTAAAGCTTATAAACATTCCTATTTGTTTCAGTGTCCTGCATCAGGTATTAGATTTTAGTGTTTTTTGAAATTTATTATTTAATCTTTCACTCTGTCAGATTGTTATTACACAAGACTGTTGTAATGCCAATGTTACACTATTATTTTAGAAATTTTTCCGACCAGAAGTAACAACATTGTGCGTAATTTTTAACTTTTACTTTTCTCATATCATGACTAGTTTTGATAGGGAAAATACACTTTAAATTTATTCAATTGGTCACAGAGCAAGTGCTAAGATATTAATATATTGTGAAGAAATCTCAACATCATATAATGTTGTTCATATAAATAGTTGTTGAAAGTGTTTATTAGGGTATGTTTATATTCCGATCTCTGTATCATGATACATATAAATATTAGCAAAGTATGTATCATGGTATGTATTATATTCTGACCTTTGTATCATGATACATGAAACAAAGTATGTATCTAGCACAAAAATATATCATGGTATTATGTTATATCCCAACTTTTGTATCATCATACATGTCATATAATAACATCATTGACCACTGACAGTTATAATAAGAAAGCATAGATGATGCACCAATTTCTCATTTAACCTTGACAAATTCCAGTAGGTTATCAAAGAGTTCTCATCATACATTGCTCATTACTTAATGACAAGGCCGCAAATATTGGACAGCAAACATTCTAAACCCCACTTGGGGTATTTGACACTGTATTCGTTTGGAAAGTAAACACCTACACGAAGGGTTCATGAGCGGTGACTGCTGTCTGTGTTGACTGTTGCATAGATTTCATAAGCTGAGTGAAAATGTTGCTGTTTGATGAGTGCGTTTCATTTTGCTACAGTTTCAAACATCCCAGATGGGTTTTGGAATTGTTTCTCTCCTAGATTTAAGGTTCACACTAAAAAAGCCGCTATCTCTTGAAACACTGGCAGCAAGTTTTTTGTTGCAAAACTTTTCATTGTCAAGTCAGCCAGATTTGATTCTTAAGTTTTTGTTAAAAATTTATGATTTTTGTCAACCCTAGATTTTAGAACAAATGGAAAATAAATACTACTCAAAGGATTGCCAAATTAAACACAAACCAAATCCCTCCAGAAGTCCTGATGGAAGTGTATTTTTGAATGTCTGTAAATCTCAGACCAGAAGTGTAATTTGTTCCAGCTCTTCTTCCATTTTTTACAGACCGAAACTGCATGAGTGTATTCTCTTAGGTAGAGGGGGTCTCTGTATATAATGAGAAAGAGGTAACATAGTCAAATCACACTTGACGCAACAATCATCATGAAAAGATCACACCTTTCCCAGGAGAAACCAGAAACTAAGCGACGACGACGTTCTGTGTCGCATCATACTGTGAGAGAAGTGTTGGCATAAGTTAACTTGAGCCAGTTTGAAGAGGACTTGAGTGATCATGATACAACACCATCTACTTCTTCTTCCACAAGACAGAGAGAGTTAAGATCAGCCAAAAAAGAAAGTCGTTTGATATCCTCTGAAGATTATTTTCCTTTCGAACTACCCAAAAAAGTTACTTCCAGAAAATTTAGAACAAAGGCTTACACGTAGACAGTCAAATTCAGAGTTCAAGTCTCAAGTTCCAGCAGAGAAAGCAGATGTCTTCATTACAGACTTATTGGAGTCTGTGTTAGATGAATTGAAACGACAGTGCCAAGGTCAATATCAAGATCGTTTGATTGTTCATCACTCATGACAGTTTGAAGTCTTCTGTATGGATCATGTTTAGTACACCAGCAGAATTAACTTCTTCCAATGGATAAAATTCAACACATTCAGCAATCCAACGATGAGTTCGGTATGCCCAATGGAAAAGATACTCTACACATGACGCACATTTTGCCTCCAAGAGGCAGTGGTCGACAAAGTTTTATTGGTGGATTAACTCATCCAGATGAAGTATCATCCAGATTAACAACCATTAAAATCAGGTGTGTTTAGCTCGTGCCATCGTGGTGGCTCGAACTTATGCAGAGATAAACGATACAGCAGAATTGAAACGATCATGGGAGAGCATTAGACAATCAGACAGGGCTAAACAACAAACAGAAGAAAAAAAATCAATCCTTTTTGAAGGAGCAGGCATTCCCAAAGAGACTGTGTGTGGAGTTCCTGAAATGCAAAACTTCAAGACGTGATGGCTCCTAGTTATACGTTGAAAGTATGACCTCAGGTCATTCGTGGAGATCTCATGTTTTGAGGACCGGATTTTCCACATGGAAAATACATTCACATTTATCATCACCAAGTTCATTACGGTGCCATTACTGCCATCACAGGATTTCTCAGACACAGTTACTATTACGACAAATGTAACCAAGGATTTAGCAATTAGGAGAAACATATTCAATGTGCAAAGAGATGTCGTGGCTGTTTCCCCTCCAGATTTTGGATTCCTGAAGGACAAAAAAGTATTTGATGCTCTACTTGCAAGCGAACATTCATCCGTTTAGCGTGTTAAGAGGGACATCGCATGAAACAGTTTCAGCAAAAGAAAAGTGCTTGAGAATTATTGACAGTGTGTTCCATTGTGGAGTGATAATTATTGACGACAAGAAAAAAAAAAGGACCATCGTGTCTCTTTTATCTTTCTTTACTTTAAATGTTCTCAAGAGATTGGAATATTCACATTACTAACTTTTGTGTGGCTCATCGCGCTTGTGAAAAGTGCATTCAAGAACCTTTATTTCATCACTGTCGGAATTGTTGCATGATTCCAGGAGGACTTGAAAATATATTTCAGCTCTTGTACTCTTTTTGAGTTTGCCGAGTAGATTTTAGACTACGCCGATGACACTTAGAGACACAGACATAGACAATTTTCGTTTAGAGTCAGAATTGAATTACATGATAAGAAATATCAGCTCGTTGGAGCTATTTTACCGACTGTAAACAACAATACAACAGTTTACTTCAACAGTCAGACATACTTACAATCATACTTTTTTTTTTCTAGTTATAAAATTATGCTTCTTTGTTACAACTGCATAATCCTCCCCCATTTATAATTTGTATTTTAATAATCGATGCAGGAAAATCATTTTACATGATTTTTTTTTACTCTCTCTTCAATTACATGCAGTGTTAAAATGCACATACGCAATGGCTGGCCAATATTCACTTAAGATACTCCCCTCCCCCAATTTATAATTTCCGTTTAAAAAGTCAATGCAGAGAAGTCAATTTACATGAATAGGATATACTCTACACTCACATGTAGTGTTAAAATATACTGGTTTAAATAATGACTGGCCAATACATCCTTAAGATACCATTTACATGCATATCGATTTTAAAGATACAAGGACAAGGATAAGCTATGCAAAGCATATAAAAGTACGCATATATGATAAGTGTTAATGTATCATCCAAAGGAGGAAAATCCATCCCAAACCATGTGTAAGCAACACAAGCCAACATTTAGGGCAACCAATAGCTACAAGCATGTATTCAAGACTAGAAACTAGAATGCTAAACATGCAGCCGATTAAGGTAGCAACTGCAACTTATTCACTTGTGTTTACATATGGAGCATTTAAACAATAAGCTCCCAGACCAGGTCTTTAAGAGGGATTTACAATTGTTAAAATTGGAGGGTGTCTGTATATTATTGGGGAGAGAATTCCATAGTTGTGCTGCTGTATACCTAATATATTGTAGTCCATACCTGCATGTTCTTACTTTTGGAATATCCACAGTGTTTACATACCTAGAAGAATAAGAAGATTTTTTAAAACTACCAGATCATTTAAGTATGTTGGACTGTTCTTGGCTAAAATTCTGAATACTTCAAGTGCCATGGTCTTGAAGCGAAGAGGAGGTACATCGTCATGGAACTGTCATTGATATGTTACAGTCATTGCTCACATTTTCTTGGGATACAACGGAGAATTTCTTTTGAAATATTATTCAGAGCAGGAACCGAATTTCTAACAGTCACCATGAATGGAGTCAAAATCATTTACACGCAAGTAGGAAACGTATCCTTTAAATATTCCACGAGCTATTTGTCCATGCCTTGTGTAGAATGCCTTAAACGTTTGGGGGAATGACAGAAATGCCTCAAGGCTATTTTACACACTTTTTCAATACTTAAGCCAACCAACACGTTGTGCTCCTACATTTGTCTGGAGTTCATGACTATGACCACCAGTATATGCCAACAGAACAACGATAAGCTTTCCACGCCTGGTACCAAACCCACTCTTTAGACCCTGTTGATTTTCAAGACGAAATGTTGAAATATTGTCGATCAGATGTGGACATTGTACGATGTGGTGTTGTGGAGAATTCCGACAAAAATGTCTGGATCACGGAGGTATCGATCCCTTGAAGGAAGCTTCTACTAAGCATGTGAGTTAATCTACCGAAAGAAGTTCATGCCCAAGAACAAACTAGCCATCGTACTACCTCAGTCCTATCGATCTGTCAGCTGTTGATATTCAGCCAAAGCTTTGCGTTGGTTACATTACTTGTGTGAAACTCAAGACAAGAGGATACAAAATTCTAGAAACGGTGGTGGAGGAAATAATATCGGATCTTATTCCGTAGGTGGTTAGGATTTGAAAACATGCAGCTTGTGTACGAGTTTTAGGGATGTTTACTTCATGGATGCCTTGTGTACGAATTTCAGGGATGTTTTATTTCATGGATGCCGTACATGTTTTCCTCAATGAGACCTGCAAAATCCTTTCTCAGAGTCCACCATGGATAAGTTGTACGACAAAACACGCCAACGACGCTGGATTTTAGAAAGCCAAGGATACCAAGTGATAGAAATGTGGTAACATGACTACGATCAATGTTTCAAAACATATCCAGAATTTCGACGCTTCGTCGAAGAGTACGATATGTTCGACATTGAACCTTTGAATCCACACAAAAGTTTGTTTGAAGGACGGACCAATGATACACGCTTGCTATACGAGGTAGACGAATCTCAAAGAGAACAGATCAAATACTTCTATTTGTGTTCGTTGTATCTTTGGGTGTGTAAATATGCTCGATTCCCCACCGGTCATCCTGAAATTTTGACAGAACACATCGACGTCAAACAAATTCGCCAGTATGAAGGTTTGATCAAATGTCACATTTTGCTACTGAAGAACCATCCCGTCTTACCTCATCATTGTCACGGAAAACTGTTTCCTTTATGTCGTACGTGTGCTGAACCGTGTAATCGAGAGCAAACTTGACGCCACGAGGACCAAGAACACGCTTTGAGAGAAACTTGTATGAGTGTCGAATTGTTTCATGCTCTCGATCGTGGATACAAATGATATAAGTGTACCAAATGTGGCACTTTCCTACCACAGAACAATACCAACAGGACGACGACTCCAGTCCAGGGATTACCTTCAGGCTACATCAACGAATTTCTGATATTGTAGCAAGAAGCTAGCGGCTATCCTTCTTGGTATCGCACTCCAGAAGACAAAGATGAATTCAAAGAACTACACTGATCCATATAAAGCATCACCATGGAACACCTCAAACAGAATGAAGGAAGAAGATCGTTTGCAAAAGTCATGCTTGATTTTTTGTGGGGAAAACTAGCTCAACGTTCAATATTGTCAAAGACGGAATACTTGGTAGATCTAAGTAGACACTTTCCGCTCATCTCATCGACGATCGAGGAAAACTAATTAAACACGTGGAAAAGATTTGATCGTGGTGAATTATGAACTCCCAGAGTTTGCTCCACCCCACGAGTTTGCCAATGTCGTCATTGCTGCTTACGTGACAGCCAATACCCGTTGAAAATTGCATCCATCTTGGAAGCTTGAGGAGATCAAGTCCTTCACCAATAGTTGCATGTCCATTGATCGCCCTGGAGGCTATCACCCTCGTATCGAAGACAAACGTTTAGGAGCTTGGACCAAGGAACATCCCGAGGAGACTATTTTCAGTTTTGCCAGTGATGGACCTAAAAGTTACAGCTACCAGTACAGTGACAAATAAAGAGAACATCATAAAAAAATGTAAAGTGAAAGGACTAACCCTCAACTATCGTTTCAATCAAGTGGTCAACTTTGACTTCTTACAAGAAACCTTATAGTCTTGTCAAGATGAAGACTTTTATGTCAAAACGGAGGATCCCCACAAGATTGTACGTTTGTCAGATCATCAAAATCATTAGATCGTCAACGATAAACGAGTGTGATTTCTTGATCGAAACACGTTCTCTTACGAACACAATTCTTGCCATGCCACGACTTCTGTCTTCAGTGTTACACCAAATTCAATGAAATGAAGTGAATGGCAGTGTTCATGACTTAGTAGATTACCAACTGCTGTTAAAATGACTGATTCCACACGACGAGACGATTCCTCTGAATTTCCGATTGCGTGTCGTCTGTGTGTTAGTGACTACATTTCTTGGATTCCGTTTACCAGCAGATTCTTTGTAACCAATTTCAGACCATTTGAACCTAACTTTGCCCAAAAAAATATACCTGAAATCTTACTTAAATCTGTTTGAAACAACCCGACAATTAGGAACTAACAGTAGCCAATGCATTTCGTACGATGATTATTCAGGAGGATATGCTTTGTGGGGATTTTATTTCACTCTAGACCAAGCCAGGGACGAGTGGCATTTCCATCCTATAAAAGTGGAGAAAAGAAAGATGCAGTCACGATGTCTCGATGGCCAGAACAAGAACAACATTTAGTGTACTGTTTTAGTAATCAAACACGTCTAATTCTCTGCCAGCTCTTATTCTTTTTCTGAACAACGTGTTTATGAGATCTGAAAGGGTTTCGACGTCTCTTTCGGTCTTTTCCTTGATGTGGCGTTGAGGAAGAAGTAATGCCATGGCTAGAAGTGTGAAGCGAATTTATCTTTTCCAGTTTGCAGCAACACATTTTTTCCTGCTCTCGTGAAGGCTTCTTTAGGATTTTGTTTGTCGATGAGGACGTTTTGAAGAAATTCGTTTAGTTGTGTCAAAGCGGCCTCTTTTAGTGAAATCTTCGAGTCGCCATAGGTTTCAAGGTAAGTGCTGCCGTACGAAAAGCGGATTTTTTAACATATCTCCTAAACCACGTCCTCGTTGTCGAGCGACTCCCTGGTACACAGGATACATCTTGTGTTACAATTCACTGGAGAATCGTTTTCGAAAATGTAGTTCCACCGTTACTTTTCCTTTGGATAATAGAATATTTTGTCTAAAATCTCCTTTTATACTAATGTTGACACTGTCAAAATACGATTTACTGGCAGGAAGATAAAGAGGATGTACAAATTCACGGTGAACGTGATACGTGTTTCCACCTCTCTGGTAAGCAGTGATGGCATAATCTGCTTTGAAAGGAATGACTCTCAGTAACGGAGCGGCTGTGTTTCCCACCACGTTGTACTCGACCACATCGGAGTACACAAACAATAAATTGAGTCCTTCGTTCATTTCGACAGGGGAAACGAAAATACTTGTAAAATCGATCGTTGTTGTAAACGTCTTTCATAAGAGCCAGATCAGTATATCCACCCAAAAAATCAAAACAAACCAGGATAAAAAGTAATAAACAATATTTTACCGTCCGAAAAAATGCATTTTAAGACCATGAGTAATTTTATGGTACTTGATCAGTACACTTTTGCGAGCTTTCTTCAAGGCTTTGGCAAACTGGTCGTTGAAAATAGTCGCAATGGTTTCCACCAGATGTTGAGCATTAAAATAATACCGCACAGGAACTCTCGTGGTATAGCTAGTCAATGAAGGATGATTGGTGTGTAATGATTTTTTGGATTCGTAAATGCCAGGATTATTTTTGTCCAAGTGTTCTTGAACTTGTTCGCTCAGGATATCCACGATGAAAGTGTTGTGACCTTCGCTGATATTAAGGGCTTGCGTGGGATGAATGATTCCTACCAAAGCCACTTCCCAGTAAGCTTCGTGATCCAATTGTATGGATGGAAGTTGTTTTGCTGTGAAACAACATAAGGTGTTGTTCGGAAAACATCCATAGAACTGTCACTCGATAAGGTTAAATAAAATTGGTTATTCATAGTTGGATGGGTCTGGTGTTTGAGGGGTCACTCGAGGTCAAAGGAAAATTATTTTCCAAATGTTCCTAAAGAGGGCTACTGTTGCTGTTGTTGTGACTGGAAGAATGATGACTGGCGTTGGCAGTGAAGCTACCGATATTGTTGTTTTACTGTCTGTCGTATATTTCAAGGAAGGACTGGGTAGAAGATAACCAATATAACTGCTGAGTAAAATGGTCCAGAATTGTTTGCCTCCTTTTTGCAATCTCAAATTGGTAATCTCAGCTCCGATGACACAATATACCACAAAGATTTGGCAGAAAAAGACGTTCTCCACACCACACCCACAGAGGTTGTTTTTGTAATTCTTGAAGAGAGGAACAATGTGAAGGAGCGGTAGCTGCTGTTTTTAACGGCATGATGGTTACTTCTTCTTTTTTTAGTTGATGACATGTGAAGCGGCAATCCAAGAATCTAAACTACTTCGATATCCTTTACAACGCACTTTGACTTCTTCTTTTTTGGTCACTAGTTGTAACTCAGGCAAGTAAATTTGATCCTTTAAACACTTCGCCATGCACGTCTTCCGATTTAATGACAGGAAGATCATGTCCAGGGACTTGTCCAGTGACAAATAACCTTTCTCAAAGATGCATTTGGTTTTTCCAATGTGAACCAAATATCCAGTCTTTAACACCACTTCTTTCTTTGTTCGAATCTTTGACGTTCCAAACAATCGGTCAAACACCATCACTGCGTTTTCAGGGGTGACTTCTTCCGATGCTACGATGGTACGATTCATTGTAAGTTTTGACCAAACGTGGTAACATGTGGATGTACTTGAGAGTGTGTTGATGTGTAAAATATATCCACATGCGTTCTTTCACTGGCTTTGGTTTCAGGTTTTTCAGTGGTAAAAATATGAATGTGTCGTTATTTCAATTCTTTTGGAAAGCTTGGTTTAGAAATTTGCTACATTTGTCTGTTGCCATCTTAAAGTGTGTCGATCACTTTGTTTCAAAACTAGTTTTAAAACGCGTACTAAGTCAGAACTGGTTTTAGAAGTCAAAGGAAGGACCCAAACTGATTTTGAAAATATGTCAATGACACAAAACAAATATTTGTAACCACGATTGTACGTTGCCAAATGAGAGACATCGGCTAAATATGCTTGCCATTGATGATCGATGCCAGCCGCTTTGGTTTGACAACTGGAGAATTTTCGTCGAATGGGTTTGCATAAACGTGTACATTGATTGTTCTTGCAACCATTGTCATACCTCTGGCAAACGTACACTTTTCGGTTTGGTTTCAGAAGCACGATACACTTTTTGAACACCTCCGTAACCAGCAGCATGTGCAGAATTGTAGTAAATGCTAGCTAAAAGTGTCTTCATGATGATGATGGGCTTGACAGTGTCGCTCCTCAATAAGTCACCCACTGTTCGATACTCCTTTTGGATTCGTGTAGTATTCGTGGTTTGGACAAAGCTTGACGTGTCAGACGAGCCTCATGAGTAGACTATGAAGTGGTCACTGTTTTTATTGATGTCTTTTTTCACTGCTGTCTTCCATTCTTTCTTTTTCCTTCTGCTGAAGAAGGTGTGGACATCATCTTTTTGACCCAAGCTTTTATTTCTTCTTGTTGGGGCGTAGGCGAAGGTGTCAAGGAGGAAGCTGCAATCTTACTAGGTATTGGAGCAGACGGAGTTTGAAACACTTCTTGTGTGTCTTCTTCTTCTTCTACCATTCCCGTGGCGGTGTCTGTCTTCTTGGTGACTTTAGGTTCGCTTTTCACGATCGCCTTGAAATCTCTCAGTGTAGGTTTAGCTGTTTCGTCTAAAGCTTTCTGGTGAAACAGTTGAAGACGTTACAATACTTGTCCGTACCGTTGCGAATTTTCTGCTTCTGACAAATCACTGCGATCCATCAACAATTGTAATTCTTGTTGTAACTGTGACATTTCAGTGAGATTATAATTTGGAGGTAAATGAGGTCATTGTTCGTAGGGAACTAAAGTCAGTTTTCGTCCTTCCATATGATCCAAAGGTACAAGTGTGCTGTCTTTCCAGAGAAGAATGTCCTTTTTTCTTATCTTTCTTTCCCTCCTTATCTCACAACTCCTTCTAAAAGGGGTCAAGAAATCGATCCTAACAAAGGAGCAGATA
Source organism: Margaritifera margaritifera (assembly GCA_029931535.1). Classification (NCBI taxonomy): domain Eukaryota; kingdom Metazoa; phylum Mollusca; class Bivalvia; order Unionida; family Margaritiferidae; genus Margaritifera; species Margaritifera margaritifera. The sequence goes on along the minus strand of JAQPZY010001091.1, from coordinate 108,915 downwards.
CTTTTAACAACGGCAGCATCCTTCTCGTTGCACTAGCATTTGTTTTTTTTTTTTTTACTGAGGGGTATTTTCTTTTTCACCATTTTACGAAGAACGTTCTGATGTTTTCCTAATCGTTGTTTTTGTATCGTGGACAAAGGTACCGTTCATTTCAAAAAAATTTCAACAAAATTCACCCACGGTATGAATAATTTATTTAGGGGTTTTCGCATGGGACGATTGGATTTAGTCAGGACTGATACAACTTCTCAGTGTTTAGCTAAACGAGGTGGGAGTCCCTTTCGTTTTTTGCCTTTCTTGAGACGACTAGGGTGGTGTTATGTATGATGTTTATATAATATTATAAATATTTCAGGAAATTATAAATGTTTCTTGACTTTAATATTTGCTCAGACCTTAATGTTATGCATCAGGAAAACATGTTTAGCTATTGTCCTTGAATTAGGTTGTTTACTAAGTATTTGAGTTCAAGAACGGTTTTGGTAAACAAGTTGCTGATTCAATTTGAGGTCAGGGTTGATTTTGTTTACAGATAAACTAGAATTTCCTTTAGAATTATGTGTTCAAAGTCACATACACCATATAATATTCTAGAACATTCTGATATGTGACCTATCTTTATATATACCATGTTTAGTGGACGGTTTTTAGTTGTCGACCTTACCATCAGTCTTTAAAGAGTCATTACAGTTGTGAAAAAACCCCATTCCAAATTCGGAGAGAGGAATTATTTAAAATATTCACTGGATTGTAAAAATGCTCATAGACTTTTGGATTTTATATTTTAATTGATGATTTTGGGATTTATGTGAACTTATTCAAAGATATTCTGGAGTACTTCATTTTGGCACATCAGCACATTAAAGAATACTGGCACACCAGGACATTAAAGACTATTGGCACATTAGCACATTCAAGGATACAAGCATTCATTCGGAACATTCTATATTATGGACTTGTGATTAGGACACTTAGGATTATTGGATTATTGGGATTTTAATTCACGTTACTGTAAGTGTCTTTTGATTTTCATTTTAATTACCTCCTAGAAATAAATTGCTTGTTGATTTTTACTTGATTTGTTGGTTTCACTTTCTGTCTGTTACATATTTCTTAGACCATAGAGTCCTAACAGTGGTGTGCACTTTTTGGGGCCATCTTTTGTGTCAGGAGCAAAAAAAAAGGTGTTTCAAAGGACTAAATCGTGTCAGTTCTTGTTTAGATAAATCCAGTAAACTTTGTAACACATCTGTTATGTATTTGACTTTGGTTTTAGTTGAGGCCATTTTTTTTTAGCGGCAGCAGCAGTGGCTAAAGCAGCAGAAGACGTCGCCACCGAAATAGGTTCCATTAATGCATCGTATGAGGAAATACGGGTCTTAAATCAGGTTTGGCAGGCATCATCATGATGGGCTAAGAAGAAGAAGTGGAAGGAGGTGACACCGTCACCGCGCTACGTGGTTTTCTAGAGTGCATCAGCGTCCAAGCAGTAGTACCTCTCTTTCTGGCAGGAGGAGATGTTTTTTTCTTGGAGGATCTTTTTTCTTGTTGGGGCTTTTCTTTTTCTTGTGTGCTGTAGTTATTGTGTGTGACCGTGTTGTGGGGATTCGTTTTTTTTCTTCTTGGTTTTGGTTTCGGCATTAGGATCCCATTTTAAAAAAGAACGAATAATGACACCATCTAAAGAACCATTTCCACCAGGTTTCAAAATGATTTGTTTTTTGGTTTGTGTATCGATTCTTGGATCTGCCAGTTGTGACAACGCACTTTTATGATTTTCAAAAATGCGTTTGGTTTGATGGGGTATGTGAATGATGCCTTGAAGTAATTGACGTGCTGTCAAAGTAAACCATCGTAAGACTTCTTTGAGACTGGCTTCTAACATATGTGCACGGACTTGTGCATTTGTTTTGCGACTGATGCTATACAGCACACGAATCAATTTGGTGGTAGGATGAGATTGAAAGGAGGTCATGTTAAATACTGTTGAAAAGAACAGACGGGGTGGATGTTTTTATAGTTTTTTTTTAAAGAGATGCCAAAGGGGACGTGTAAATGACAGGACCTCCTTCTTGGCATCAGTGGTGAAATAAATTAGTATGAAATCTAAAATAATCGGGAGTAGTGGGCTTTAAATCGCTGAGTAAATACGTATGAGGTGTTCGAGTGGCATCGTCGTACGCATAATTAAGCCAAGGGGTTCCTAACTATTTGGCTAATACTTGCACTTGAGATTTGTCTCTGGGGCTTTTAAACAACACCACCTAATGGACACTGAGACTGATAGAACGATGTGCTTTACTTTGTTGAAATAAATTTTGAGTACTGTAAATAATATTGGCATTACGATGATGTTCTTTTTGTGTAATCCAAAGTTTAATTTCTTCTTTGTCTTCTCCTAATATGTCATCGAAGATGACAAGATGTGTTTGACTCAAGCCAGACACAATCCCATCGTCTTTGCAAGGAGTACCTTCTACAAATGAAATGGATTCTCCTTGACTTTCTTGGCGTAAGATGTAAGACGAGTGCCACTCTTTGTAACATCATACGTTGAGGTGGACGATCAAATGAATGGGATTTGTGTTCGATCAAACGTTTGACAAATTCGGTTTTGCCTGAACCACTCGGTCCAGCAATCAACATGTTAAAGGGATGGCAAAGACGATCTAACTTTGACGATCTAACTTTTCGTCAATCACTTTGAGAAAAGAAGAGTAAGAGGAGGAAGAAGCAGCTACGTCTATGGTATTAAGAATTCTGAGAGGACCATGAAAGAACAAGACATTATATACATGGAATACACGTTTAATGTTTTTTCAGAAAAGTGTCACAACAACAACAACAACAACAACAAACAACCATATTTACATCTCAAGAAATTATTCTTGGATGATTAGTGTCGCGCAATGTCTTCGGCATAGTAAGCCACTTCATGTATCCATGCTTCGAAGCCAAGACTTTTCCAGTCACGTACATCTTTCCAATCGTAAATGTGTTGGTGTAACCCACTAGCTATACACACGTCTTGGTAAGTATGAAGTGTGGATAAAGTTTGACAAATGTCTTCTACACACGGAGGTACACTACTTGTTTTCATCACTATTCTCAACACTTTTTACACAATTTGTCTTTCGTGCGATGATAAAGTTTGAATGGTCTTGTCTTTGTTACATGTCGTGTTCATAAATAGTCCACAATGAATTTCCTGGGAAACTAAATCAGAGTAATGTGGTCACTAACACACAAATGACACGACGTCCAAAACTCAGTGAAATCGTAGAAGGTGGTAACAGTTCTTGTAAAAGTGCGCGGTAATCCTATAAGTTCCGAATACTGTCCTTGACTTCCTTCCACGGAATTTGTTCCAACACTGAATACAACAGTCGCGGCATGGTCAATTTTTATATCGAAGTAGCGTTTTGTGTCTGATACCCTTTCCCAAGAATCAGTCTTCTTATACTGTGGAAACAGTAATAGTTTAAAAATTGAGAAATGATTTTGAGTTTGCGTTTCACTTGTATCTTTCCAAACTCTCTGTAAATGCGTTCTCGTAGCTCCAAAGGCAGATTCTGAATGTGTTCTTCTAAACTAGTCATTCACAGCAGTGTCTTTCTTTTTGATGAAATAGTCACACATTTGCCAATCCGGTAGTAAAGGATATGGAAGAAATCCAGTGATTACCTCACCACACATCACACGTCGTGAAGAAATTTCGTCTTGAGGTGACACTTATTTTAAAAGTCTTTTGTATTGCTGTAAGTTTTTAACCTTTTCCTGAACTTCTTTCCACCGAATTCTGTGTATCACTGTTACATTGTAGGTAGAAGTCTTGGCATCTCAAACCTTAAAGGTGGGAGGTACTCCTTGATCAGTGTCTGACCATTTGAACATCTGGGTACTAATTAGTGTTTTTTTTATAGCATCCAAATAGCAGCGTTTAAAAGGTCTATGTCGTAAATGATGCAATTGTTCTTTGCGTTTCACTTGAACCTGTACAAACTCTTTGTAAATGCGTTCTCTTAGCTCAAGAGGCAAACTACGAATATTCTCTTCTAAAGTATCCGATATATTACTTCTTTTGACCTACCAAAGGAAAGTAGTATCAGCGCGGAGACCATCTGGCATGTTCCAAGCAAGCTGACTCTTTAGGCTCCAAATATTGAAGTGTCACGCCACAGCTGAAACACTGGACATTATATCCTTCTCCCAAGTAGAAGATTCCGGCTCTGGCTAAAGCTTTGGGAGTAGGTCCTTGCAGATATTTCGACGATTTATCTTTGAACGTCTGGAATCGACATTCACAATAGCCAGGAAAATCCACAAGCAAGGAGTATTCTTCCTTGATGGGTACATCTCGTTGTGCTAGCAGTGGTATCCAGAGTGGTTTGCCAGTGTATGGATAACATCATCGGGTAGGTACACACTTAGCATCACATTGACGAGTAAAGCAGAAAGGGCGTCGTGCTGCATCGCTTTCGCAAGTACGGCACATGAACGGCATTGCTTTCGATGGTCCCAGAGGAGTGGCAAGGTCATGCTGCATCGCTGAGTACGGCATCCGTCTCATCTCAAGGCACGGCATTGCGCTCGAGTTCATGATCGAATTTGGAGTCCACAGGGGGTCCCTCACTCGGTGGCTGTGTCGAGTTCGTCAGTATTGGTGCCAGTGTACTGGCCTCAACATTGAACTTGAAGTTCACGGTGAGTTCCTCACTCGGTTGCTGTGTGGAATTATTCATCTTCTTTCGGCGTTTGTATTCACAATGAATTGTTGGTCTTGGAACTTGCCCCTTTTTTTACTGGAACTGAGCGTATCCGTACGGTAAAGTGTTGTGGTTTGGAAGTCGCACTCGTTTCTGGTACACAATTTGATAGACTTTTTCTAAAGGGCAACTGACGATTTGGTGGTTTGGCATACGCACAATTTTTCACTCGAAAGTCTTTATCTTATCCGGAATGTAAAGCTTCTTTCAAAACATCAAAGTTTACCATTTGGCACGCTCGATAGTTCAGTGTCAATCCTTTGACTTTGCATTTCGTATGTAGATGTCCCTGTCGGTTTCTGTATTGGTATCCGTAATTTGTGGGGACACCGCTAGCAAAACTGACGATAGTGTCTTCGGGGTGCTCGTCGGTCCATGCACTTAATGATCTTCTTCGATTTATGGATGTTGGCTATCTGGACGACGGATGTAAATACAACTGTAAGTGTCAAAGATAGGACTCGATCTCCTAAAAGTTCTAAGATGGAATACAATTTTTAGTGAGCATTGACTGTCACGTACGCTGCAATGATAACATTGCCGATTGCGTCGGGAGATGCAAACTCTGTCGCTTTCTGGTAATTCACTATGATCAAATCTTCACGAATGATTTAAACGTGTTTCATCAGTTTTCCTTTGTCGTCCACTAGTTGCAAGTAGCGGCTTGGATCTGCCAAGTATTCCGACTTGGGCAATATCGGACGTTGTGCCAAATTTCCCCACAAACAATTCAGCATGACTTTGGCAAACGATCGTCTTCCTTCGTTCTTTTCCACGTCTTCCAAAGTAATACCTTCTAAGTAGCGGTGCCGTTCTTTGAATTTGTATTTGTCTTCTGGTGTCTGACACCAAGAGGGATAGCTACTCGCTTTTTGTTTCAAGTTGAGAAATTCGTTGACGTAGCCTGAGAAAATTCCTGGACTCGTCGTCCTTTTGCTATTGTTCTGTGGTAGAAGAGTGCCAAATTTCGTATACTTGTAACAAGCGGTATCCACAATCCAAAGCATCAAAAAATTCGACACTCACCCACGTTCCTGTCATAGCGCGTTCTTCTTCGTTGTGGTTGCAAGGTTGATCTTGATTACATGTTTCAGCACACGTACGGCATAAAGGAACATCAGTTTTCCTTGGCAATGATGGGGTAAGACAGGATGGTACAAGTGAGTGGGAGGTAAGACTTTGCATTTGTTCAAGCCTTCGTATTGACGAATGTGTTTCATGTCAATTGGTTCTGTCACTATTTCAGGGTGTCCAGTAGGGAATCACTTATATTTACATACCCAAGGATACAACGAACAGACATCAATGTATTTGATTTCTTCTCCTTGAGCTTGGTCTACGTCGTACTGCAAGTGTGTCGCATTGGTTCGTCCTCCAAACAAACTGTCGCGTGGATTCAAAGATTCGATGTCTACCACGTCGTAACTTTGGGCCATGCATCTAAAATTTAGGATCGGTTTTGAAACGTCGATCGTACTCGTGCTCCCACATTTCTACCACTGTTATCCTTGTCTTTCTAATCTCAGACATTGTTGGTATGTTTGCTCGTACAACTCTTCTATTGTGAACTACGAGAAAGGACTTTTCAGGTTTCGTTGAGGGAAACAAATAGGGCATCTGTGAAATCAAAAGCCATTGAATTCGTAGACGATTTGGGTTTTTTTTCTAAATCCCTACCATTCACAGAAAGACTTCCAATTTTGTTTTCTCCCCCATTTCTCGCATGTTGTATTAATTTGTCTTCACTTTCACATAAGATATGCAGCCAACGCAATGATTTGGCGGAATATCGTTGGCTAACCGAGAGGTAAGATTGAGGGGATATGATGGCCAGTTTATTCTCTGGCATACATTTCTTTCGGTAGACTAATCCACATGCTCCTGCAAGGGTACAAGCTTCCTTCAAAGGATCGATACCTCAGTGATCCAGAAATACAGCAATGGCGTAAAATGTCCACAACCGATTGGCAATATTTCAACAATTCTTCTTGAAAGTCAAACTTTCAACAAATTCACAGCTTTTTCTCAAATCACTAAAGTTTCAAACATGTGATTATTTAATATTAACATGTTAATACGTATTACCTTTGTCATCTATTACAATAATGTATTGGTGATAGCTGGTTATACAGCTATGTTTGTCTGGTTGTGTCCACACTGGGTATCTATATGAACATATATGAAGGTACCAGATCATGGATTATAATCTTATTCAAATAACACTTTTAAAAAAGTGAAAATAAAAACAAGTTTAACAAGTCAGCTCAATAAAGCTATTTAAGATCACAAAACACAATACACAAACTTTTGCAGACACATATTTAAAACTATCCATGAAGTGGCAAAAAGGACACAAATTTTAGCAAATAAGCCAAAAAAATAAACAATGGTAATGATAATCACCATCATCATCATTATAAATATGAGGACGGGATCATACTCATGTCAATATTACATGATACATAGTTCAACAAAGATAATATGAGGTTCATAAATAGTAAATATAACTGTAAAAGACCATAACAACACATTCATGTTGGGACCAAAAGCGTATTCCAATAGTTACACAGGTTGACGAGGCAGGCTTCTTGAAAATATCTCTGCAAGATTGATAATATTTATAATATAGTGCTGATACCACAATCAAAACAACAAATGTTTTTGGTCTATGTCAAGGTTGCACAAGATGCTGGTGTGGTTAGGAGGCATGAAGGTTACTTCAAGTACATTGTTCACAGGGCAATTCTGAATTGCAGTCCAGTTTTCTACTCTCTTGGACCTTACGTGGTTATTTATTTTAAGAGCGTGGACCTTTAGCAGGTAAATTCATTGCATTTTGTTGACTCAGCATGTATACTCCAAACTCTGTGCTAAATTATTGTCATCCTTGCAGTTGTGGCAAGAGGTCTATTCAAAATCAAATGCAACCTAAATTAGTGCTTGTAAAAAATGTATACCCAAACTGCAGCCCCCAAAAAACTAAAAACATTCAAAAATTCTGTAAAACTGGCAACATATGTAGAATTCAAGTAAATGGTCTCAAAATCTGATGAGGTTATATGCAAATGGTTATAAATATGCCTACCAAATCACATTTGCCTATTTTGTTGACAATATCAGACTAATGAAGCATATAGTCTTGCCTCCCCACAATATATATGTTTTAGAAAAGATAAAACCTTGGACAAAAAAGTAGATTTGTGGCCTTAAGTGTCAGTCCAAACAAATCTAGTATAAGATCTGTCCAAGTACAGTTAACATTACATATGTGAAAATATGTATGTCACGATTAAGCAGAATTGGCCCTTCCTGTATATGCCAATAAATATAACGTCTTACACATACACGCATCCTCTTCTGATTGTTATGTTCCTCATTAAGTTATCAGCACGACTATTTATTTACCGACATTGTTCAGATTATACTTTCGCCGTCTTTCTAACCTTCTCTTAACCAAACATTTGTATAGATTTAATAAGTTTACTAATAGTCGTATCTGGATAGATTCCTATCTCAATCAGCGCATTAACACTTTGCTTAAAAAATAAACAGACATGCTTATTACCAAGACTTTACAGTATTTAAACATTTCTGATAAACAGGAAATACAATCTTTAAGTAAGATGTATGTTGTATATTCTTTTTTACTTTATCAGTACCTTAAATGCTTCAAACATGTGAAGATGAAGCAGACTGTGGCAAATATCAATGCAAGACTGACAATATAGTGCTGATGCACCACAATCCATGCAACGAACAATTTGGTCAACACTCTGATAGCATGAGATGCAGGTGTAGTTAGGAGGCATGAAGGTTACTTCCAGTTCAATGTTCACCTTTCGATACTGGATTGCAGTCCAGTTTTCCACTCTTTTGGACCTCTGATTCTGGTATGTGGTCACTTGGGCAGACAGATCTAACAATACAGAAAAATATGTAAATCAATCTACAACTAGGAAATGGAGTCTGAATGTGGATAAATAGCTGCTGAGCATACTATGATGTAACCACATTGATGGTGTATGAATGGACGGACAGACAACCTGTGTAACACATTATGCAACCAATATTACATATAGTAGGTAAATTTAAAAAAAAAACAACTATGTGCACAACAATACCAAAACTGATCAAAATTACAATAATTGCTTAAACAGTGAAAAATTAGTTGAAATTATCTAAATATGCATCTATAGTCTATACACAATGCTGTTCCCAGACCACTAGGCAGGACAGGATGCTGGTTAAATGTCAGGACATTGTAAGTGAAGACACCCTGTGTATGTGAAAGGGCATCTGCCATGTATTAAGCCTCTGGAGAATTACGACACCTCTGCCCCGATAGAGAGCAGGGTGCAGCCCAGAGATGACATGGTGCCATCTAGGGAGGGTAGTGTAGAGCACCCACCTAAAAAGACTAAGGACAACACTGTATAATATTTTGTTTCTCTACGTAAAGTGGTTTCAGCACAATTGTGTTCATGAAATTCACACCAAAAATGATAATAGTCTAAACAGTAGGATAATAGTCTAAACATAAAAGTGTAAACAAAAAATATAATAATAATAATACATGTAACACTAGTCTGGTTAAAACCATCAGAAACACATTTCAGAAAGCTCAAATCTGTCCAAACATCTCAGACACTGAGCGAGTAACAATAGAAATACTTAGCAAGAGTGTTAAAGAAACTTACTGATTCATTATAAACAATGATGCTTCATGCTAATGAGAATTTCATAATGTGTTTTATTTGTAAAGGGACAAAGAAAATTGAATTCCCCAATAGTGAAATACATGTAGTTATAACCTATAAAAATAAACATCAGTGACTACAAAGTATGATAACATGTGCAATATGACAAATAATATTACAATATGAAGAAACGTTTATGTGGTTTTGGTATTTGACAGTACAACACAAGGAAGCTATTAAATGCTGAGGCAATGGAGTGAAGTGCCTTCCCACGGACACACCACAGTATCTGACAAAGGCTTATCTGATGGTACGATTCAAACCCGCTCCCTTTCAGTCTCAAGTCCGGCACATTAACCACTAAGTAAGGGCGGCTCATGCCCTCATTAGTCACCTTTTATGACATGCAGGAGAGTGCATCAGGCCTATTCTACATTAATGAGCCAGCAGGGGGTTGGACCCCATATGTAAGTGAATTGTAGGTGTGGGTGGTATGGGGTGCCAATAGGTTCACCATCACAGCTGTTCTTGCAATGATCCATTCTTTTAATAATAATAATAATAATAATAATAATAATAATAATAATAATAATAATGAACAATAAATAGCATTTGTATGGGCATATCATGAGCTAATCCAAGTTTTATCTGACCTTTACCCGTTTAAGATATCTAGACAAGAATGTCCACCCCAACATAACTGTCCAAATATACAACATGGGAATGGAAAGGTCAGTCGAAGCTTGGACTATTCACGGGCTTTCTGAAATACTCAGAAAAATAAGTAGAAGTTGAAAATCAAGAGTCACTCAACGGGACTGATGCTCTACTGGCCAAAAAGAATTTCTAGGAATTCAAGATAAGACAACTTTTTATTTTTACCTGCGGAGTCTTGAAACCATGTCTGATATTTTTTTTATAGAAATAACAAGATTTTCAAATTAGCTGTTGTGGCAGCCATATTGTATGTAAAATTGGCGCCATTTTAATTCAGGACCAATTAGACATCATTATATGTCTTTTGGTGAAACCCCTGTGAATATGACCATCCAATCAGGAGGAGTAGCAACAGCAAGATGTTCAAGCGGACTGCCATATTGGATGTCAGGTCGGCACCATTATCATTTAGGACGAACAAAACATCATAAAAAGTCATTTGGTGAAAACTCCATGTCGATATGATCGTTCACCTAGGAGGAGTAGCAATAACAAGATTTTCAAAATAGCCACCATGGCTTTCATATTTGAGGTCAGACGGCACCATTTTAATTTAGCACAAAGTAGACATCCTAAAGAGTCGTCTGGTAGAAACTCCGTGTTGATATGACTTTCTGTTGAGGAGAAGTTGTAATAACAAGATTGCCATGATGGCTCGCCTTTACAGATCGCTGACATCTCCCCTCTGTTCATCTGGGTTCGAGTCTCGGTCTTGGCCAATGTGGGTATGTGAGTAAACTTGCCAGTAGCTTCATATGGGTCAGTGGTTCTTCCGGGGTCTTCCAAGGACATACCTCCACCAACATAGACTGGCCGCCATGTATAGACGATCATGATCTGAAAATTGGCGTTAAACCTACAAAAACCGAAACATTATTTGGTTAAACAGACCCTTTTTTGTTAATGTATTTAAATTCCTCTATCCTAATATCAACCTGCCGATAATCTTAATTTCGTTTGCAACAAACCTCTTTTGATCACATAAAGGTGATTTTTTTCATAGATTGGATGCTTGATAGGAAATAATAACGCACATTCGTAAAAGCATTCCTACTGGCAGTTAACAACATTAAGCCCTTGAAGCGTACAGTATAAAAGTATACGTTGTTAATGCCTAAAGGCCTTAACAGTGTTAACAAAATTAGCCTCGATGGCTATAACAATGTAGGAATCAGGTGGTCTAGAAAGAAGGAAATGTCAGTAAGTGACCATTTTAAGTTCACACATTTTAAATCCCATATACTTCTGTTGTGCATGACAGGTTTTATATGTTCATTATTTTGCACATTATTACACGTGTGTGATTATTAAATGCAACTAATATAATTTTCTGAAGAATTTAAATGATTTTCTGACAGCATAAATCTTCGCTTGATATTACATAACCCATTTTGAGGAAACCATTGATCAAAGAAACTATTTTTCCTTGAAACAAATAATGTCTTTGGACAATAGGCATACCTAAAATTAAATATACCCAAATATACTTTAGAAAACTAACCAATTTATGAATTATCTGGCAGCTCACATAGACTTCAAAAAGAAATTGACCCAACACATTGGTAAAATAGATAAAATAATAATGGTGTTTCTAATGGAAAGTGAGGCGGAGCTCGGTAGGGGTGTAAATTGTTCATTCCAATATGCTCCAACAATACCTTCAGTCATTTTGCTTGATTTTTATTTTACAAAAGTGAAATTTAGTTTACATTTTGTAAAACTGAGCACAGATTTTGTTCTTTATTGATTTATTAGGTTTCTTTCTGAAGTCATCTAATTCCCGATTCCATGATCTGCTCACCATTAGAAAACATGTTACCGTGGTTTTCTAAGTCAATCATAGTTCGTTCATCTCAGCATTGTGAATGATATCCGCATCTGCAGCTTAGTGAATGTTTACGTGAGTATCTCGAAATATAGATAAAATTATCGAGCGATAGCCTGCATAATCTAGTTTTTATTTAACTATTTTAAATTTCTACTTAAGGTCTGTTTATGGTATAATTTGTTTAATGAGAGGACGATGCTTCTTTACCTGTGGCACGTGGCGGCTCCAATAACCGTTCATGCAGTCCTGTATCAAAAATAGACTATTCCATCCCTCCAGGACCAACATGGCGGATGATATGTACACGGGCCAACAATGCATCGCATCAAATGCAACCTTGTCATTGTTGTTGTTGATACACCGCCACCTCGCCTTAAAATGTGCAAGTTCTAAGGGAGTTAACTCATTCTTGGCTATATTGGTAATTTTGTCGCAAGATTGAACGATACCATTTATCTTAAAATGACCTTGTTCATAACATTCTATTTGATAGTATTTTAGTACAGTTGTTAGGAGATTTTCCTGGCTAGTCATATTTTCATATAGCGTTTCCTGTTAACACGCTTCGAATTTCATCAGTTCACATATATTGTTATACATAAACGGTATGCATTGAACCTCAATTAACACAGGTGCGCCTGATAAAATATTGATTTTTGTGTGACTAGAACTATGAGAAGTCTTATTTTATTCCATGAAATTTTAATTGTCAAACATATGACAGGAATCCATATGGATATGTTTATCACAATATCACTGTACGTAAATCCATTCATACATACATTCAGATGCATGAACACTGACATATCCAAATAGAACGGCAAATAATGTTGATTTATTGTTGGAGTTGTTGATCGAAAATAAGTAAGCGAATACAGATATAGATATTAATACATATTAATATATCGGTATTGATATAAATTATATGGAAAGAAAAATATATAACAAGATATAACAAGATAGTTCGATCGATAGAGAGAGGGGGGAGGTGGAATGGATTCAGATACAGATTGAGTGATATATATATATATATATGTATATATATATATATATATATATATATATATATATATATATATATATATATATATATATAGTAGCGAAGGACAAATGGAAAGGAAAAGCATTAAAAGGCAAAGAAACATACATTCAAACACCTATCTGATTATGATGATTATGATGATTATATACTTACCTTTTGTCTATGATTGTAAACTGTATGGTTATTTGTAAATACATACTTAACTTTATTCCAGTTGTTTACATAGTATGTTCATATGCATTTCACAATTAGACTGTTGTGACATGTGTCAGGTAGGTCAGTATTTTCACAGTCATATCGCAATTAGACGTATGTGACATAGGTCATGTAGACATGTGTATTTATATACAGATTTTGGTAAACAAATTCATTTCTATTCTAGAATTTCGATTCTAAAATATAAGTCTTTAGGTCTATTTTAGTTGTGTTGTTAAAATCAGATATAATTTGAGAGGAATTATTTATTTACAATATTCATTGGAAATATAAACGTGCTCATTCACTTTTGGATTAATACATAATTTTGGGATTTGTGTGAACTCATTGAAATACATTCTGGATGACATTTTTGTGGTACATCAGGACATTCAAGGCTATTGGAATTCATTCAGAACATTCTATTATTTTGGACTTGAGATTAGGACATTTAGGATTATTTGGAATTTAACTCACAAATTGTAAGTGTCTTTGGAATTTTCACTTTAATTGTCTGGAAAAATATTGATTGTTGATTTTACTTACATTGTTGGTTTCACTTTCCTTGTGTTACATATTATTAGGCCTTAGAGTCTTAACAGAATATGGGGGCTCGTCCGGAATGTGAATTTCTTTAAATTACAATTTAAATTTTTTCTCGAGTCTTTCTAAAGAGGCTACCCAATTTCTATTCCGTTTCTTCCAATTATTGTTTATCCGTCCTTTGCAAAATAAAGAATATGTTCAAACTTACTTCTGTGTCTAATGTTATTCTTTGTAGGCTAAGTTCGGTTGACAGTAGTTTGAATGCTTCTTCTGTTGCTATTCCTTTGTCTGTTTTAGCCATACTTTCCTCGTCAATGTTTTTCAATTCCAGCCGTTGTATATCCCCAATGTGTCTTAACTCATCCATCTCGTTAAGGTGTTTGCGTTCAACATGTTGCGTTAAATTACATATGTCCTTTGTTTTGCGAGGGCAACTGGGGCACTGTTGAGGCCTAATTATCTAGAGAGTGAAACAATATAACTGATTGTTAATGAATCTCACTGATTTTCACTAATTGTTGCTGAATGCACCTAAATGATCGCTACTAACTGAATGTCAAAGAATTTTACTAATTGAATTTCATTTAATTTCACTAATTCACTATTACTTGTTGTTACTAAAAGCAACAAAATTCCTTTATCATATGAAAACGCAACCTATCACTGTCATAATCATATTCACTGCCATAGTTATCACCACTTTAATCCGCAAGATGTTAAAAGTAGATATGTACAACTTTGCATTATCAATGTATCAGATCTTTCGTTCTTGCCTTTGTTACAGTTAATAAATCTTTACAATAAGGTGGGAGTAAGGCGACCTATAGATTGCTTTAGTGTAAACTGTTCGTTTAATAAGTCTGCATCAAGCGCTATTTCAGTGATTAATAGGTCTCAAATGCACACATCTTTATGTAAAAGTGAGAAACGATTTCCAAGTTTAATTTTAAATTGTGTTTAAAATGTCCTTTATCTGCTGACCAGTATTTAATATCACAGTGCTTGAATACTCCTTTAATTGTAGCATTTTTTTGGTGGTTTAACGATAAGACTTTATTTAGTTGGAAAATTCGTCTTAAAATTCATTTCATTTCCTAATTCGTTTGCTCATGTTTGCATCTTGTTGGTATTGATCCTTTATTTCTTTCATACCTTTTGAAAGATCTAGTTCATTTTTCACAGCTTCATCTTTTCCATCTTTAAGTGTCTCAAGTAACTCACTGTACTATTTTAATTCTTCTGCTACCTTTCCTTCCTTGTCACTATAAACATTAACATTTCTTAACCTTGTATATAATTTTAACATTTCACAAAATCGTTGTATTCGGGAATCGATTTAAACTCTTATAGGTTGAAAATTGAACCCTGTAATATTTTTGTAAATACTCAGCCTTTTCAAATGTTTCTTTTGCAACTTCTTTTCGTGCCAAACCGTCTGCAATACTTTCCTAAGATGGTTTTAGTTACCTCTCTCTGCAATAGACATAATCAAAAATATTTGATACGAAACACTGAGCAGTTCCTGGTAATTTTATAGATTACATGGTATTTTGTTGTAGATCATAATTCATTCTATCGTTGTGTATCTTGAATGTTACACAAGTATTTGAAAGTTACTTGCTTACATTAGGAATTTAAATATTTCACTATGTTTTCAAAACTCGTGTTTCTGTTTAAAACGTGTGTAACATTACAGCCACATACGTAGTACCCTGCACAACTAAGATTCAGTATTAACTTGTCTAGTTTTTCAAATATTGTGTGAAGTTATTTGTCAGAAAAAACATATATCTGAAACACGGCAGTATTTTCATCCCCAATGTTTTGATAACTTTATGACTGTTCTGCTAAACACTACTTTATAAATCTTTCTTTTTCGAGGTGTTAATATAGTACATTACATTATCACCAGCGAATTTCTTGTAAATCATTATCTGTTCATTACATCGTTTGTTTGAAATTATATTGAAATGGGTATAATTCTTTGGCTTCAAATAAGCAAAGTCAAATTTAACTCTTGTATAATAAACGTATTAATAAAACGAACTTGTTTTATGTGTTTGTCGCGCCTGCAAAAGATGAGAAAGAAATAAATAAGATACTATCAACGGCTTTTCTAGTGACTGGCTCCTACATTTTTATGTTTTTATGTAGCAATCTTCTGTTGTTCGTGTGCTGCATATAGGGTAAATTTACCTGAAAAGTTTCTTGTGAATAAAGGCTAATTACTCTGGTAAATTTGGGTCATGTGACCTATTTATTACATTTAAATAATTTTTGCGTAAATATTTAACACTAGTTTGTTATTTTGGTGATACTGTTGCCTGTTGTCTGATAAAATGACATTTGTATTTGCAAAGACCATTACTACATATGATTTTGGAAAATATGGTAGTTCAATTTATTTTTAACTTTTGATGTGTAAACAAGATACATTGCTAAATACCATAAAATGTTTCAGTCCTCATCAGCGATGTTTCTTTGGTAAGTGCAGGTATTACAACGTTCTTCATTCCTTTGACAATAATACAACTCTGTGCAGGCAGATTGTTCTGACAACATGCGCAGTGTTTACTGCCTACGTTGTTTTCTTTACAGGCACATATCAGATCATCAAGTTACCATGTTACCACTGGCCTTTCTTATTAAATTGGAACTACACAATAGCCGTATCGCCTCCATTCATGATCCAGTAGTGAGTCAATGTTTTGAATTCACAGATGAGAATTGTCAAAGTTTTTGTCAGAACTGGTCCTAGTTTTTGTCTGCTCTTTTTGCATGATGCAGGCTTCAAATAATGAAAGCATCATGAGACCTAGATTCTTCTTTGCAATCAATTTTGCATTGTGAAAGAATTGATTTGAAACTGGTCTGAGTTTCATCCGTTAAGGCATGTAATACATGTTGACATTCACGTCCGATATTTCGCATAAAATTCCTTGGCAAGCAAGATCTTTTAAAATCTATCTGTGTGTTCCTTTGCTCTTTAAATTCAATTCAATTCTTTTGTTAATGTTAATCGGTAGTTATCTGTCATCTGTTATTTTATACAATATTTTTCCATATATGCTACCGTTGTGTAAGAAATTTATTTTTCAACATTCTTACTTTTTGCACAAAAAGGCAGAGGTTTAATGCGTTAAAAAATGCACACTGCCAAGGGGACGGTAGATGTTGATTCATACACCTATGCATTAAAACATAAAAGCACATTTAAAACAAATGTTGTGCGTTAAATAACATCAAGAGGAAGGCATATATTTGGTAAGTACAGCCTATAACGTATCGATACATAAAGTATCGAACTATTCGTGTTGATTTTTTACTCAAAATATTTAAATAGGGTCAATTGTTTTATATATTCAACCACTCTTTTATGACTTTGTTTAAGGTATCACTGTTTCTGTGTACTGTGACGTGGCAGTTTTCAAATTGTCTATTACATCATTGTTCCTGTATATTATGACTCAGCAGGCAAGTCGAATTTATGTTATGATTTGAATACGTGTCTTACATCACTTTTTGTGTACTGTGACGTAGGACGCAAGTTGAATTCATTTCATGCTCTTAACTTGTATATTATATCTCTACCTCTGTGTACTGTGACACACGTTCCACTCCGAAGTTTCAAAATTCTTTACAGAATTCAAAATTTAAAGAAAAGGTATTCCCTTGATTTTTTCCCACTGTTAATCCTTATAGAAAAGAAATGTAAATATCCGAAGAACGCACAGTTTTCCTTTTTATATTTGAATGATGGGGGCTCCTTTGGAGTTTGAGAGTCAACAGCTATACGTGAGATATCACCGATAAATCATACAGTTTGAACAGGTATGAACAGATCAAGATCAAAGAGTTCGAAGCTCTAGGGGTAAAATGTTTGCTAATTCTTCTGACACAAGTATATGGAAGCATGTAAAGCTGCTTTTTCATCATTTGTTCATTACTTTTATAAAAACTAAAATAAAAGATTTAATTTCTATGACCTTGCATTTTATGTTCTCCATATAAAAGTACATTTCACGCACAATACTGTCCCACAGCGTGTTGTATGAGGAAGAGAAAAAAAGACAGAAGCAGCTTATTTTCATATATAGCTTCAATATTAATATGCCATTTTATTCAGAAAATCACATATGATAATATAATGAAGAGAAAGGGAATAGTGCGAATTTTTAAATTTGTCTTGAGGTTCCGCTGCAGAGTTTGATAGTTTTGCACTGGGTTTAAAATTTAAAGAGAAGGTATTCCTCTAATTTTACAACTGGTAATCTTTGTTATAGAAACGGATATGTGTATATCCTAGAGGAGTTTTAAAGAACCTACAATTTTGTTTTGATATCTGAATGATAGGGGTTGATTTGGGTTTGAGAATATACAGCTAAGTCTTACGTATGATGTGCATCTCATAAATGACTGCCAACCCTTGATGATTATTTTCGCTTCATAGACTTCAGAAGTTAATTATAAACATGAAGAAAAAAATGAAACGATATCCCTTTTTACTTTTTTTATATTGTAACATTTCATAAGTTCACTTACAGAAAACAGTAATGCCTACACTTCCAAACACCGTTTCTGTATTGCAAGGACAGGCAAAGTTAGTGTATTTTGTTCTGTTTCTAGTGCATTAATAACATTACTTAGAAGCATTCAATTGCATCATCTGTCTATTTCAGACACCACACAATTTTTCATAATAGTGATCAGAAATAAATGTCAATCCAAATAGGTGAAATACACGTAAGTTTATGTTAACTTTCTCTGCATTCTGAGAGTTAAGAAAACAAACAATTTTGCTGTGTGCATTCTCTATTTTTTAGCAGTTTTCCAAAACCAGAACCTTAAGGACATATATATATTATTATTTTATGATTTAAGTTTGGTTGCACAGCTGAAAAATTTAAATCGCAAGCATCGAAGCACGAGTTCTGAACAATTATCATGCGTTTCTTCCACAAAATAGTATTCATTAGTACCAAAGTCTCACAAGCCACCACACACACACCACACCACCACCACCACCACCGTGTAAAGATGGCAGGATTCTATTTTCAATATTCATTTTCTCAACATAGAAACCAATGTGTTGCTAGAAGATAGGAACATGAAACTTGCCACAATTATTCCTGAGATGTCGGTGATAACTTGTACGGGAATGGAACATATGAAGGTCACAGGGTTCGAAGGTCAAAGAGTAAATTGTTTACTAATTCTTCTGATACCAGTATATGGAAAAATGTGAAACGACTTTTTCTAAAATAGACATTAGTATAATGCATCGATATAAATCAGAAAGTCATATATAATAATATGAAACGGAAAAAATTAATTGTGCAAACGTTCAAATTTATCGTCAGATACCTCTCCGGATTGGTCATTTTTTGGCACAGGGTATAAAATAAAAAGAAAAATTATTCCCCAAACTTTTAGGCTTGTTATATAAATGAAAATGCGTATATACAATAGGCGGTATAAAAAAAACATAAATATTTCTTTATCTTGATATGTAAATGATGGGGTTTTGAGAGTACGCAACTAGCCTTTCTTCTGCTATGCATCTCATAGAAGAACCTAGTCTGCATGCCTACTTTCACCGAACTTCAGAGGTAAATTATAAAAAAAAGTCGATAGCTATTTTATTTTATTGTTTAAATTATATATATATATATATATATATATATATATATATATATATATATATATATATATATATATATATATATATATAAATTTGTTTCTGTATTTCAAGGACAGGCAAAGTTAATGTCCTTTGTGCTATTTCAAGTATATTTATCAGCACACAGAAGCAGTCATTTTCATCTGCTGTCTGCTTATACAGCACATAATTTTTCTAATAGTGATCAAAAATAAATATCAGTCCAAGTAAGTGAAAGACGTGTAAGTGTATATTAACTGTCTCTACAATGTAAGATTTGTAGAGCAAACAACTTTACTCTGTGCCTTCTCCACATTCAACGGTGCTCAAAAAACAACCAACGTTTTTTTACCAACGTTACTGTTCCCACTATAACGAAAGGTTCACCTCTGCCGAGTTTTGACCCACAGAACTATCGATCTGTATTACTATGCTTTGCATCACGCAGACTTTCTTACAAAATCACACACTCAATGTAATATTTAATAACCTATAGAATCCTACAGGATGACATTTGGTGATCGTTGCACTTCTGTCTGAAAACTGTAGAATTTAATACAATATAGATTTGTGCCATTACTTATGATCTGTAAAAAAAAATCATTTTAGTGTTCTCTCTGCCGTTCCGATGTGCTAAAACATGTCTGATTCTCTTTCTTGATTTTACTGTTATCGTCCACATACGAATGGGTTGGTGTATAGTCAATACTAGTCGATAGAATATTTGTTTTTTTATATTTATTTTAATGTTGTTGCATCCACACATAAGTGGATTTAGAAATTTTGAAAAAATAAATTTATTTTCTTTTGTCGTATCGCCACAAGAGAGTTTTAACTGAAACATAAAACATGTGTATTAATTTACTAATATGAATTTTAGTAATAATATTGTCAATGGATGAAACGATAGTAATAATATTGTCAACAAAGAGCATCACGTAGCTGAAATGTTAGTAATACTATCTGGAATAGATCTAGTAACATCATGTAACTGCAATTTTAGTAATACTATTGTCAGTAGAGAGCATTGTGAAGCTGAATTTTTAGTGATAAAATTTACAATAGAGAGCAACATGCAACAGAAATTTTAGTAATAAGATTGTCAATAAAAATCATCAGGCAGCTTGAGTTTTTAGTAATAATATTGCTAGTAGAGAGTTGAATTTTTCCTAATAATATTGTCACTAGAGATCATCGTGTAGCTGAATATTTAGTGATAACATTATCAATATCGAGCATCGAGTCCTTGAAATGTTAGTAATGATATTGTCAATAGAGACTAAAGAGCATCATATAACTGAAAGTTTAGTAATGATAGTGTCAATATAGACTAGAGAACATCATGTAACTGAAATTTTATTATAGTTTCAATAGAGAGATTGGATAGCTGAATTTTTAATAATAATATTGTCATAAGGCAGCATCGTGTGGCTGAAATTGTAGTAATACCACTGTCAATAGAGAGCATCATGTAGCTGAAATTGTAGTAATACCACTGTCAATAGAGAGCATCATGAAGCTGAATTTTTCCTAATAATATTGTCAATAGAAAGCATCGTGGAGCTGAATTTTAAGTAATAATATTGTTATTAAAGAGCATCATGGAGCTGAATTTGTGAAAAATTCCTTTCAAGCCCACGAAAAATATAATTTAAAATTCATATCTTTGTTAACTGTCCAAGAGTATTTGTAGGATGCGTTGTAATGATTTTTCTGATAACTTTTTTATGCATTTCCCTTTTTGTATTTCTTCTTTAGTCCTTTTTGACGGACAAACCCTCCAGCCAGCTCAGAGGAACCTAAAGAGGCAGAATGTTCAAACCGAAGAGGAAATAGGTTAATTAATATGGTATTTCCAGAAATGATTTACACAGAGGAAAAGAAAAAAAGCAACATTTTACAGTAGAAAATTAGACGATTCTTCATTTAAAGCAATGTTCTTGTATCAGATAGCAGAATATCGTAGTTTTTAATTGATCTCAAAGACCACATTGTTAATTATCTTGATATATAAGATTTTCATATAGAACATAAATTTCTCTGATATTGTACTTTATATTTTTATCATTAAGTTCCGTTGAACATGAACAGAAATTGAAATGTGTCAACTTTCTGCATGATAATTTACATGTTTCTTCCTTATTCAAAAGTAATATCTTTGCAATAGGTTTTATTGTACATAAGGAATACCAGAAGAAAAAGGAAGGAAAAGGGTGGCCGCTTTTGTGGATACTTTTCAAGAATGGATTACTTTTAAGTAAAAAAAAAATGGAAAATAAACCTCTTCTTTTGGATTTGAGCTTAATGTTAAAATAGGCAACTTTTAAAAGTTTTGAAAATTTCCATTGGCTGATAAGATCTTCAGCGTGAAACTTAATACACAGCACAATTTGCTACGAAGATAGCTTCAAGTAGGGAATAAGTAATGGAAAAGATCTAGAATTGCACGAAAAATAAAATATAATTTAACAAGTGGAGACAGCTATAATTTTGAAGTTGCGTCATTTATTTCGTAAATATGAACTGTTCTTTTGTCTTACACTATAAGGAATAATCTACAATAATTTAAAAATAATAAATAAAAAAGCAAAAGCCTGAATTGAAGCAAATGCTGTTTTTGAAAATAATCATCGTGCTAATTTCATCATTTTTGAAAAGTTTCGTTCACTACCAAATACCAGATAAGGAGAGAGATCCTACATGAATAAGTCATATCTTGCTCATAAATCTTAAAAAGTCATTTACTTTGTTTGAAATTATGAAATTCTAAATTTTTACCATTCATTTCATTCTTTTTTCTTTCTTGTTTTCATTTTGCTGGATAAATGGTTTTTGTCAGGGTGTGCTAATAAATTTCTTTGCAAATAAAACACGGTCACATAAGTATCCTATATGTCTGTCTAGAATGAGCTTTATTTAGCCGAACGCGGATAAATCCTTCAAATATGGACGCTTAAAAATGACAAGTCATGGTCGGTTGTGTGACAATTTAGTCCTGTCTGAGGAACCCAAATGTGGAATAAAATAAATAAATAAATTAGGAGTGTAACAACTGATCGGTTCTGATACCAGATTAGTTGTACTAACGGCACCACGAAGTCAATAGACGTGGGATAATGACAGTAAGATAACAGAAAGAAACAAAAATAAAAAGAGCTGAAAGATTTTATTTATCAAAAGTAAAGTAAAATAACAGCCATGAGATATATGTGCGTGTATTGCACTCTTTTTGAATGACAGTTAAAAGTACTACGGCTTAACTGGGTTGAACTCTGTGGCTTCAATATGTTTTCCTCGAATAGGTAATAGTTTGCACGAAGATCCAGCACGAGAATCGTTTCTAACAACAGCACTTCAAGTACAATTATACCGTGTATAAAACAGACACCTTTTTTATTGTTTTGAATATTGTTTCCTTACACACGAAGTGAAATATATTTATCTGACTTAATTTGTCTAGCACAATTTTCAATCTATTAACCATGCTGATTATGATTTTTGTTCATTGTGCAAGTTTCAAAGCAATATATTTCAGATGGTCGTCAGAAAAAAAGGTCTATTTGAAAACATGCATATAAACAATATCATTCTTCAGGTCTAGGATTGCTTCAGTTGAAAGGAATAGATACAAAATGGACTCTTGGGTAAATAAAAAGTATGCATTAAAATATTCCTCGCACGATATAGATGTAAATAAAGAAGCAAAGCACTGTTGGCAATCATTGTATCTGTCTTCAACAAAGTCGTTACTAACCAAATGTTTTCTTTGTCTTCTTTTCACGCTTGTAAATGCGTGTATTTCCGATTTGAAATACCACACTGAAGGCAAAAAGAGAAGACTGGTTTGGTTATCATAGCTGAAAACTCTCATACTTATTTTAGAACGATAGGTCTTAATTGGTGAAACAAAACATGAAAACAAATATTTACAAAACCTTTTCGAAACCAAAGTCTGACACAGGGCACTATGTCAGTCATAAAAGACACTCAAGCAAAGAATATATATTCATTTTATGGATGAACGCTCAAGAACTTTTACTCATGTTATCTACAGAATTTTCATGATAATTGCTATCTGTGGCACATTATTAGTACAGTAACATATAGAAATATACCATAGACAGCTATCCTACCCTAAGAATCGCCACGTGCTATACATACCACGAGAAACAACTCTTAAAAGCGGCGGATTAAGGGGCCGGCAAAATGACATTTTGTAACCGAGTTGAAAACTGCATGGTGATTAAATTGACCTTATATGACTTGTCGCCGCATTTTGCCGAAGGTTGTTGCCTTGAAAATGATGCATACATACATACATACATACATACATACATACATACATACATACATACATACATACATACATACATACATACATACATACATACTCGAGTGTTGTCGGTTACTCTTAAGGTCACTTTTGTTTTTGTTTGGTGGATACAGAAACATAGCAACAGTGTTGGATGTAGATACTTCATGGATATTTCTGTTTTGTTCAAAGTAAAAAAAATTTTAGAAGCCATATTTCGAAATTTGATGATGATAAAGACAAATTCAAACACTTTTTCTATATAATTTGATCAATATTTGTCATAACACTTTATCCTTCATAGCGCTGTAACTAATTCATGTGGTATAGCGCTGTGATGTAGCTTATACAAATAGAATAGCCGTTACTGACGTATTTATATCACATGATAGTACTTCTGCTGTACTAAGACAGTTAAAGTACATCCGAAATCCTGTGAATGTGGTTGAAATGAGGCTAGGAGCTGTTTATCATCTCTTTTACCGCTTCGTCAGCAGAATTATTAAATATTTACATTGTTGTAGTAGAGTGCTAGTTCAAGCTAATATTGTTATATAGGATTCAATAATTATCAGAGTCCTATGAAAATCACGTGATTTGGCTGCTTTCATGAGGGGTGGGGTGATTATCAATTGGAACAAACCCTGGCTTTTCCGCCATTTATTGATTGGAAAAAACATTTATCTGTCAAAAATCGAGGTGCTCCAAGTGTGGAAGAGATAACTCCCACATGAATGAGGGATTTTTGTTAAATGCTTGAAGTAATGGGAATTGATTTTGCTCACAAGCGCAGAAAGTTGTAACGTCATTATATATCAATACTATTATCTTCTTCAACCAACGAATTAAATTAAAATCATTTGAGTGTACTTAAGTGTATATTTGCTCGATGTACAGAAACTAGACGATCAGGGGGTTTCATCAGTTTCAATCAATAATGAACTGTCATAAATGAGGGATCTTCCTCAGTGGAAATGCCTTATTCAGATTTGTAATTTTTTGTGTATATTTTCAGTTTTATTAGAAACCATGAGCTAAAAACATAACATTATCAACAGAAAACAAATTTAGCGATTGAAGCTATGCTAGGAAAATATTTTTATTATTAAAATTTTTTTAGAAATTAAGGTGCATGTCTAACACGTTTTCTACAAGACTCAGATGAAAAAAATTCTTGATAACATTGAAAGAGAGATACATACTAACTGCATTAATCGATATATGAATTTAATTGAATATTTCAAGATATTTTAAATATTATTAATAATTATATTCTATATCATCCCAAATAAAACCAACTTCTAGACGAAATATATTTGTGCCCAATAAGCAAAATGATTTAGGGCGGCATAACTGGACAAGAATGACTGCGGCGTTTTTACCTTTCAGTGGAATATTTGTGAGGGCCTTATCCATTTCTGGGTATTGATGTGTATGGATCTCGTTTACATGGACTGGAATCATTACCTCGTGGTATGGACCACTTTGATTAATAAACTATTTTCAAATTTCCAAGATACATTTATTAACATTTATACATTTTGGAAGATACTTTTCTTGGGTAATGTATATGAATATTGATATGTACATATGCTGACTTTCTTCCGAGTATTCTTCTCTACAAATTAGGCCCTGATCTTTAAACCCTGAAACTTGTGTATCCCACTGGGCCAACCATTTACACAGCACGTGCAGCATATTTTGATACAGTTGTCTGCTCATGAACAAGGCAACCTGGAAATTGCCTTAGAATGAAAATTTTATACTTTTTTTTATAATTTTAACCGTATTAGTTTTTTTCTTTCACAGTTTAAAGAGTATTGCTGAACTGCTTGTGATTTAGTATCCTCTCGTGCTTTCACTCCTTTCAAATATATTCTTTCATCCAATCACAATTTGGACACATTGATACAGAGTTGTTGACAGGCTGCCTAGAGGTCAAAAACGTCTGTTATTTTTCGCAAGCTTCTGTTGGTGTATATAGTTCTGTGGTTGTAAATCAGTGTGAGGGAGGTGATCACGAAAAGAAATATTCATTTTGTTGTACGAGTGTTTTCCCTTGAGATACTAAATATGACAAGTAAATGCTCTGAGGGTACTTATAAAACGTATATATATTTTATGGTTATTTTTCAGTTTCTTGGTGCAGTGTATCATGGATGATATCAGCTCCCTATTTTTGTTGTTGTTGTTGTTGCTGCGTATATAGCTCCTGAATATTCTAGTGTATTGTACCTGATCAGAGGGCCTCATTATACCAGCTGAATACCTGATCACTGAAGCTGACAAGAGAAAGACGTTGTCGACCGTGCTGCTATTTTTTAGTACTGACTCTATTATTCTGTACTTTCTTCACTTTTCATTGTATTCTTACTGCTATTAAACATACTATACTTACGTAATCGTGAACCTTACCTATTTAATTATCTGGTAGGTTATAGATTTCTGTTCTCAGATACTCCCCGTGTCCTATGCTCAAAGTTGACAACATGTGAATTTTTCGATTCGAAGTTAGATACAGCAATGGGTAAATATATCTGTTAGACTTATGCTAAATTCGAGCCAGAGGGATATGGGATAGAAATTTACCAACATTAGTCTATAAAGAGAGTATATATAGTGAACACCCGCAATTGAACACCCGGCTGTATCGGCACATGCAACGTAAACACCTTAGCACGTTCAAAAATTATTTTTCATTGTTTTTAAATTTTTTGAACACATATTAAAACACAATAGAGGCAGTATGTAAATACGAAATGTTTTTTACTTAGAAGGAGATCATCAACTGATAACAACAGTTTTATAATCGATTATAAGTACGTAAATTTGAATTCAAGAGAATAAAGAGAATCATTTTCACTTCCTATAAATGAACACTCAGCTCTCAACGGCGTTAAACAGTGCTTGAATATAACAAATGGTCATTTATCAGAAATACTAGAATATCAACCTGTAGCAATAACTTCTTATCAGACCGTACGATTATCAATAGAACAAAGAATTAAAAACGGCCCTAACATTTCTTTTATAAATCTTTTCCCTCATGAAAGAAAGTAATCGAAAAACTTTAAAGAAAGGAGTATCGCTATGAAAGCCAAATGAAAGCCAAATGAAATAATAAGGCATAACCTATTTAATTATAAGATTTATTTGACAAAAATTATCTTATTAATTTTTCCATTCAATTAAACAATATAAATGTTTTTCGCCAATGTAAAACAAAATATTTTTGAAGCGTTATGAATGCTATTTTTGCTGAGACTTTGCTAAATTCAAGCTTTCAAGGTAATTATTAAAGTAAAATAATAAAATTCAACAGTTTCCAGACAAACTATTCTGTAATCAGACTTTGTGTGTTTTGTCGTGATACGACACTGACTTCTTCGAATTCTATGGCTACTCCCTGCTAATGACACACCCTTAGGCTTCACTTGATAGTTTCATATTTTGACACACACCGCTCCCACCTAATTTTTAACTTTGAGGGCATGAGGCTTGTGTTTATAAATCCATTAGAAGCTAAATCTGTACTTTGGTTTACATTTACTTTGAGTTAGGTTTGAAAATGGATTGACTTGTTTGCTGACTGCCCTTCTTAGGCTAGCAGAGGAGATCAACTACGTAACTTGGGCTTCAAATGAACAGCCAACTTGGTTCACGTGTTTATGTATGTCTGCACAGATTTGTGCCAGTATTGTTGTAATTGTCATGAAAAAATGAAAGCGACAAAGACGCATAAGATACGGAATATGGATGAACAAGATATGAAAGGAAAAATTCGTCAGCGTTTGTTTTGCAGCGAGCACGAAGAAGAAGAAATTAAAGTGTATTGTATGATGTGCAGTGTTCATATTTGCCTTGTCTGTAAATGAGAAGCATGCAAATTTGTTATAATAACAGTGAATTTAAAACATGCATTGGACCCATACTGTATGTTTGAACTGCCTTGTCAGAGCAAATATTCACAATAACCTTTGACTGTCGGAAATTAACACTATAAAAGAGGGGTTGGGGATAAAGCTGATTCTATGTGAAAGCTATAAATTGTAGAAGGAATTGACCTGAATACCTTCATCAAAAGTGTATAAGAATGCTTTCCACAAAAATCAATAGTTAGTTTTTATTTGTATATTTAATATAGAATTATTTTCATTTTTCTGCAATCTGTCATCGTCTGATGAAAATTCACCAAACAAACTGTTCAGTGAAACCTTATTCTTTATCCTCAATGCAGAAGTTTTTCAGCTTTTTTATACAAAGAGAAAGAATGTCAGACAACTCTTTTCAGACTACATATCAATGGGACATAATTCATACAGATCAAATGTACAATTATCCTTGAAAATTTGTACTAAAGCACGTACAGTTTATTAATGAATATGTGATGACAAAATAAAACCTATAACACCTTGAATACTATATAAGAACATAATATGACCATCAAGATATTGTTGCATTACTTTTATCACAAAGATATCAACACAATGTTTCTATTGATTATGTATTATCGACCAATTCCACTGAAGTGAAATCATTCTTTCGGGATTTTTAAGTCACGTTAAAATTAGAGTTGAGACATTTAAGTTGCGCACACAAAGCTGACAGCTGATCAATGCTTGTGAACATGTATATTTTGCGCCTGAACAGGTAATGTTGTGTACATGAACCAAGTAGACTGATTGAAAACGGAAAATTCTAACCGAGTCTTCGCGAATATTTAACTTCTCGTATTCGTTTAGGATGGGGATTTTTTAATTTTTTTATCTGGGGGGGAGGGGAGGAGGTGTATACATTTGCCATTCGCATATTCAGCAAACTTTTTCACGATGGCCCGTCTCACTTTCACTCAATATCCCCCTGATATGCCCAGATGTCGACGTTAACTTGTATTTCTCAACTGGCGAAACTTCGCAGCATCATCAAAATTCTTTTAAAAGGCTACACGTTGCTGTAACTGTGGACTGATCTGTGAAGAAGGGGAAAGCTGAACTCGAAGAAGTCTCCATCTGCGGAAATTTAGGCGGTTTAAACAATAGTGTCTCTGGTAACTGTATCCAAGTACTAGGATATTAATAGTCCATGCAGTTCATATTTACAGTAAATAAAGAGCAAGAAAGGAGTGTTCAAAATTAACAGCGAATAATAAATGTTTGTCCACGGAATTTACCAAATCTGCTTAAAGTCACCACAATGCTATCCCAAGAACTTCATAACAGATTCAACGATCTGTTAAAGCCCCAAATGACGCCGTTATGTATAAACAAAATCGCATATTCCAATCAGCCTCAATAATACTGAATCTTGAAAGATTTTTATGCTAAATATCGTGTGATGCTTTTAAAACACAAAAAAGTTTCGACGTTTCATCTCATTTCGAGGCATGTATATTCTTCCTTAAATCGAGAAATGCGGCCATATTTCATAAAAAACGTAATTAAGCACGAGCGCTGAAGGTCTTTTTTATCACTCGTCCACTACACAGGTCGTCCAAGATATAATTGTATTGCCATGAACTGTTTCTATCCTTGATAATGAAAGCTATTCTCTGATTTTTTATCTTCATGATCAATTAGTTGTAATATGCGTTTGTAACTAAAACGATGATGATTCTGATATGAAAGTTAAGAACATAAACAATATTCGACAGTAAACATCGATGCTATATTTAAATATCCAAAATATAAATATCATTTTTGAAAAAATTATCTGACATCTTACGAGAAATTAATAATTGGCAAAAAATGACCAGAATCTCGCATGAAGATGTCTGAATTACCAGATTTAAACTCTTACTTGAGTATATTCTTATCATTCAAAGGCCACATGTGTAAATATCGAGTGTCATTTTCATCTCCAAAGTAGTATTTATTACTCGAAATTTCGATTAATATTTGATGAAGGGTCAGATAGTTTGAAGATTCACATTTGCGTAAGACGGTTAATCCTACGCACTGTTGAGGCGTGGACACAAAACACAGAAAATCATTAACTCTGGTACTGATTTCTTTCTTGTCTTACCTGAAATGCAGTACAATAATCCAGTTTCACTCTTTTGTACATAGCTGAATGACGAGCCATGGAATACATCAGTCATTCGACATGACCTTATCCAAGTGTTAATTATTAACCTGTTCATAATAATCTGAATAATACCCTTTTATGTTGCTATTGTTTCTAGTCTACTCTATGATTGAATGAATATCTGTCACGAATAAGATGCATGCAAAAAATGGTCATCCTTTACTTTCATCCAAATTGTAGTGGCTCTAGTATATAATTTGTTTTTTTATATATACTTTTCGAACTGATTTTACAGCGAAGTGTCAGTATCTAGAACGTTATGGTTAGGACTTGAAAGATAAACTTGCGCACCCTTCAGCA
Source organism: Margaritifera margaritifera (assembly GCA_029931535.1). Taxonomy (NCBI): domain Eukaryota; kingdom Metazoa; phylum Mollusca; class Bivalvia; order Unionida; family Margaritiferidae; genus Margaritifera; species Margaritifera margaritifera. Next base: position 78,769 of record JAQPZY010001091.1, on the reverse strand, counting down.
AAAACGAATCCCACTTGACCTACCTTGAAGGATATAAAATTCAATGGAGTATGTTATTCAGAACATTTATATTATCTCTATCATATACTTGTTTTAGGGCTTTAACGGTCAGGATGACGTCACATGTCTATTTTGATGGATAACAAAATGTGCGAGAAATGTACAAAGCAGTGGGGAATAAATCATTTTTTTAAGTACATAAAATTACGCATTTTTATTATTATTATTATTATTATTATTATTATTATTATTATTATTATTATTATTATTATTTCAAATAAGAATGTTTAAGCACCACTTGCATCCATTGGAGAATTGACAGACTTAATTGGTGTCGACACAAATAGGAAGTAAATATTTCCCCGTTCAAGAATGCTAAGACTATGGTGTTCTGCCCTCCAGGTCATGATCCAAATGTCTTGTCACGTTGGCAATATTACGTAGTGCGTGAAAGACTGAATATAAGTAATATACATTGTAGCTTTAGGGCACGTGTCCTTTATATAAGCCTACCAAGATACACAAAAAATCCACGCAGGTCGTGTGAATACCTGTGCATAACTAGCAAACGACGATACACACAATCCACACAAGTCGTGTGAATATCTCTGCATAACTACCCGACTGAATGTCATATCAAGCCTTTACTTTGCTCCGTTTTAAACATTTCTCAATAATTATAAAATATCGTTGAACTGATACCAGACAATAGGAAAATACAAAATGTATTAAATCGTGAATTGTTTCATACAATTAAATGTCAAGTGTAAAGTGCGATTAACATAGTATGTGAACTGCAAATTAGGTAGACATTCTATTTATATGGATCTTGGCAGCAAAAAGGGTAAGGCATTATCAAACGGTGATGTATAGCTCGACCTATACAAATCTTTCTGAGCGGTTCACAAAATGGCAGCCAGACGACAGGAATGCAGTATCTGTCTTGAAACTTTTAAAAATCCGAAGTTGCTACCCTGCCATCACACTTTCTGTGCTTCCTGTCTGGACGGACTTATCAAAGGTAGTACATTCTAAGGTCATTTTGAGTGTCCATTATGAAGAAAATAGCGCCAATACCGAAAGAAGGCGTGTCGGATTTCCAATCAAACTCTTACATTGAAACGGACATGGGGGATTCTAAACAAGGAAATAATTTCACATGTGATATTTGTGGACCTAAGACTCCTGCTGTATGCAGATGTTTGGATTGTGAAGAAAATTTGTGCCAGTATTGTTGTAATTGTCATGAAAAAATGAAAGCGACAAAAACGCATAAGATACGGAATATGGATGAACAAGATATGAAAGGAAAAATTCGTCAGCGTTTGTTTTGCAGCGAGCACGAAGAAGAAGAAATTAAAGTGTATTGTCTGAAATGCAGTGTTCCTATTTGCCTTGTCTGTAAAGTCATTAACCACGAAGGTCACGCGGCGAAAACGCTCGCTAAAGTAGCGTCTGACATTAAGGAGACCCTTAATACAAAACTGACGCAGTGTACTGCAAAGCTGGAAGGACTCAAAAGATTACACCAAGAAAGGGAAGAATATATGAAAGAAATAGACAACGTTGAACAAGACGAAATGCAGGCTGTAGAAAAGAGAAGTATGTATTTGATAGCGCTTATAACCAAAGACGAAGATGATATGACGGCAAAGATAAAGTCAATCTACGACAAATTAAGAGAGGAAAATACTGACTGCATGCTGATTCTAAAGAAAGATACGGATACATATGCATCCATGATAGACTCTGTACACGGTATTATCGAGCAACTCTCTGACATTGAAATTATAGAGAAAAACCGTGAACTGGAAGAAAAAGCATCAACTATTGTCGGCGTTGATGAAACTACGATTAAGAAAGGAAAACTTGAAAGAAAACTCTTTGAACCCAATAAGGAAAAATGGCCATCCCTTGTACATATGGTCGGAGACGTGGGAGATTCCACTGAGAAAAGAAGGATGGTTAACCATATAGAGGAGAATTGGGTAAGATCACTTCAGGTAGAAATTGTTCACAACATACAAGCTATTTTTTGTGCCACAGTATTGCCTTTGTTAAGTCTCCGCATGATACATTCTCATCTGTCCCTATATCGTACCATCTGCATATCAAGTTATGACATGACATCAATGCTAAAGCATTTTGTCTGATACGTCTTACTGGTATTCCATTTTCATGGATTTTCTATACAAGAAGTTTATGAATGTCATAAAAGAACATGAATGTGTAGCAGCATACTTTTCCCCATTAAAGCAATACTAACATATACGTAATTATCTGTCCCCTCTTCTGCTCTCTTGAGTATCAACTCTAAATAACTTAATCAGCATTTCCTTCTCTTGATTATTAATGTCTTGTATAAAAAATATGTGATCAATTATTTATTTTTGAACGAACATTGTTCCGGATCTTTTTTAATTAAATTTTGACGCGTTCATTTAAAGCTGTGGGGAATTTCTCTCTCTCTCTCTCTCTCTCTCTCTCTCTCTCTCTCTCTCTCTCTCTCTCTCTCTCTCTCTCTCTCTCTCATGGATCAAAACTAGTAATGCATTTGTCAGCGAATTAATAATGATATTTATCTGAGTTTTCTTCCACCGCACGGCAAAGTATGACACAAGGGTTGCTGGTTCGTTTTGTATCTTGCACAAATGAAGCAATTATGCATTTTTAATCTGAAATGCTCTGAAAAGCAGTCTTCCCATTCAGAATCTTGTTTCTTTAAGGCAATCCACTTCTTAAAGATTTTAGTAGATTATTATAATGAAAGATAGATTTAGAAAAGTACCGTCGTCCTTGCGCTATCGTTTTTTATTGTGCAACTTAGAGAATTGGCTAGCGGTCAATCAACAGAAGACAAAACAAAAACATTGACAGCCCAGTGAATTATTTCATATCTCCAACGGTTTTACCTGCACTTTCTGATACCAAAAGTCAACGCAAAATGACAATTCATCCAAAGCACTAATGAGCAGAAATATCTGTTTGGATGATGTAAGTAATTCACCTTCATTCCCTTCGTTTTGTATGAAGCTATAATGGTATATTATAAATTACGGCCATTTAATTTCGAACGATTGTTCTGAGATTATATTTGATAGACAGTGTTTTCATGAATATGCTGATTCCGAGTTTCTAATCTTTTTGTATCAGCAGATACATGAGACAAATTTTAGATGTAACTGTGTTTTTAAAATACTCTCTCTTCATTTTGTTTTCTTCGTGCCCATATTTTATACCGTTAGCATTCATTCTGAAATGGTGTCCCACAATAACTTCAATTGGTCGCTGTCAATGAGCCTATTAAATCGACACCTTCAAGAAAGAACCACCTTTGGCAAGACAGGATTCTCTTTACTGTCGAGAAATTACTTCATTTAGCCGATTATTTAACCGATATGGTAGAAGATTCAGTGATCAAACAATCAATATTTGATTCCCATATAGTATGTATAAATAAAATGGAACGGTATAACCTTTTAATACTTTTCTTAGCATTTCCTTTCTGTCCTTGGAATCGACGAGATGGATAAGATTGCAATGCATACCTAATTAAAACTTTCCTTTCTTCTCGCCGGAAATATGGCACAAGCGAAATAACTTTCGTTAAAAACGGCTATATATTACGAAAATGTTTCCCCGTATTAGCTGAACGGATTCCTGCTTTAGTGAGACGATATTTAGGAACCTAGTTTTGAATTTTTGATTGTTTATTTGCTACTAGTTAGATAAATGCACGAGAATGATTTGATACATAACACATTCTATTAATGATTTACAGGGCAAGGAGATCATTGAGGCATATCCATTGGAAAGCGACATTACTCCGCTACAGGTAAACAAGACACCAAAGATTTATTATTTTGTAAAGAAACAAATAGACATTTTGGTGTCTTGTAAGTCACGTAATCTAAGAAAATTCTGTGATTATATTTCTAAATCTCAGTACGCTTTACTTGTGATTATTAGATATGGAAACATTACATGGTGTATAAGTTACGTACTTAAAATTTCCCTGGCAAATGCAGAATTTAAATGTTAACGTCATCTTACTTATTGTACCCCTCTATTGCTAACAAATACATGATGAAAACAATTTTGATATATTTGTTACATTCGAATTTGCTAATGAAATATTTGTTGTTTTTTTTTAATTTGTTTAAAAAATTTAACATTTTTACTTTTTTACTAAAATTGCAAATGTTGCTATCTGATACACTATGCACTATGCGCACGTTTTGGGCAGATGTATTTTCCTCCAAATCATGCACAAGCGTATATCCTTCTGTAAAGTATTGATCCATTTATACAATGTCCAAACAGTTTAAGGCTAGGTTCAACAAAATTATTTCAGTGAACAAATTGGACAAATATTAGTCAGATGTTTAAGTGAGTATTGAGTGTGCGCTATTGCTTTCAAGTTTTATTACATGCTATTGTTTTTAAGTTTTCTTATATCAGATTTGAAAATATGGTCATGTAAATATGTCATTAAACAAAATATTTCACAAACGAGCGATTGATTTGAAACCAAATAAATTCAAAGATATTACTTGGTTACAGTACTATAAACTGTATAACATTAATTCTTCTCATTAAAATCCAAAAGGTAAATGAGAAATCAATTGGCTAAAAGATTTGTCCTTAATAATACTGCTTCTTGGAGATCTTGTAATCCAACCTTTGTTCGACGGCATTAAGCAATGCATTTTTGCACTTTTTAATATTTAGATAAGTTCATGAAAATGATTTGATATATAAGAAATTCTATACATGATTCGCAGAATCTTTTCACCTCATTTTTTCTTTCCGAAATATTCGCCTTTTGTTGTTAAGAAAATACATGTAAAGTAGATACTAAACATATCTGATTCTGTGGGGACCAAATGGACTATCTCTTGGTTTGTAAGTCATATAACCTAAGAAAAAGTCTGATTGTATTCGTCACTCCTAGTTCGCTTTGTTTTGTGATTGTTAGACATCGAAACATCACATGTTAGGTGTATAAGATACGTATTTACAATTTCCCCGACAAATTCAGGATTTCAATGTTAGCGTCGTCTTATTTATGGTTTCCCTCTCTTGGGATCGAATACATGCTGAGGAAAGTCTGATATATTTCTCGTATTTAAACATGGAAATGAAATGATTATATGTATATGTATATGTACATATATATATATATATGTAAATATATATATATAAATATATATATATATATATATATATATATATATATATATATATACATATATATATATATATATATATATATATATATATATATATATATATATATATATATATATATATATATAGCCTATGTATATAAAAGTAAATGTTGCTATTTCATGCTCTATACACACGTCTTGGGGAGATACCGTTTCCTCCAAATCAGGCAGAAGCGTTTATTGGCAAAGAATTGATCCATATATAATATTTCTAAACGGTTTTAGGCTAGGTGAAAGAGAAATTTGTCATATGTTTTAGTGAGTGTTAAGTGTACGCTATTGTTTTAAAGTTTTATTAAATCGGATTTAAAGACACGGTCATGTAAGTTTGTCACAAAGTCTTTTCGTTTTCACAAATGACCAGGGGAAATTTAAATCAATTACTTTGAAACATGTTATTTGTTTCCAATGCTATGAAGTGTATAAAAATAAGCCTTTCACTCGATTTCAAAATGGGATTGAGAAATTAATTCCCTAAAAGATTTATCTTTAGTAATACTTTACCTTGGAAACCATATTCCAGTCTTGGCGGCAGTGCGCTGTTTTACATAAAAGAATGAAAGAGACACTATACGAATAATTATCATTTGAGATATTTAAGTACATTATTACCGTTTATTTCCAGAATAAAATCCCAATATTTATTTGTTAAGAGATTTCCTTTCTTGTAGACTCTCGGTATAATCTATGTATAGAAGCTATTATGTACTCCTAATTCTTGCTATTTATTGATTGGAGGAAAAAGAGAAGTCTGCATTATCATGTTGTCAACAACAATTTCAGACTTCACTGGAGGAATTCTGAAATGCCCTGAAAAGCAGTCTTCCCATTCAGAATCTTGTTTCTTTAAGGCAATCCACTTCTTAAAGATTTTAGTAGATTATTATAATGAAAGATAGATTTAGAAAAGTACCGTCGTCCTTGCGCTATCGTTTTTTATTGTGCAACTTAGAGAATTGGCTAGCGGTCAATCAACAGAAGACAAAACAAAAACATTGACAGCCCAGTGAATTATTTCATATCTCCAACGGTTTTACCTGCACTTTCTGATACCAAAAGTCAACGCAAAATGACAATTCATCCAAAGCACTAATGAGCAGAAATATCTGTTTGGATGATGTAAGTAATTCACCTTCATTCCCTTCGTTTTGTATGAAGCTATAATGGTATATTATAAATTACGGCCATTTAATTTCGAACGATTGTTCTGAGATTATATTTGATAGACAGTGTTTTCATGAATATGCTGATGCCGAGTTTCTAATCTCTTTGTATCAGAAGATACATGAGACAAATTTTAGATGTAACTTTGTTTTTAAAATACTCTCTCTTCATTTTGTTTTCTTCGTGCCCATATTTTATACCGTTAGCATTCATTCTGAAATGGTGTCCCACAATAACTTCAATTGGTCGCTGTCAATGAGCCTATTAAATCGACACCTTCAAGAAAGAACCACCTTTGGCAAGACAGGATTCTCTTTACTGTCGAGAAATTACTTCATTTAGCCGATTATTTAACCGATATGGTAGAAGATTCAGTGATCAAACAATCAATATTTGATTCCCATATAGTATGTATAAATAAAATGGAACGGTATAACCTTTTAATACTTTTCTTAGCATTTCCTTTCTGTCCTTGGAATCGACGAGATGGATAAGATCGCAATGCATACCTAATTAAAACTTTCCTTTCTTCTCGCCGGAAATATGGCACAAGCGAAATAACTTTCGTTAAAAACGGCTAATATTACCAAAATGTTTCCCCGTATTAGCTGAACGGATTCCTGCTTTAGTGAGACGATATTTAGGAACCTAGTTTTGAATTTTTGATTGTTTATTTGCTGCTAGTTAGATAAATGCACGAGAATGATTTGATACATAACACATTCTATTAATGATTTACAGGGCAAGGTGATCATTGAGGCATATCCATTGGAAAGCGACATTACTCCGCTACAGGTAAACAAGACACCAAAGATTTATTATTTTGTAAAGAAACAAATAGACATTTTGGTGTCTTGTAAGTCACGTAATCTAAGAAAAATGTGTGATTATATTTCTAAATCTCAGTACGCTTTACTTGTGATTATTAGATATGGAAACATTACATGGTGTATAAGTTAAGTAATTAAAATTTCCCTGGCAAATGCAGAATTTAAATGTTAACGTCATCTTACTTATTGTACCCTCTATTGCTAACAAATACATGATGAAAACAATTTTGATATATTTGTTACATTCGAATTTGCTAATGAAATATTTGTTGTTTTTTTTTTTAATTTGTTTAAAAAAGTTTAACATTTTTACTTTTTTACTAAAATTGCAAATGTTGCTATCTGATACACTATGCACTATGCGCACGTTTTGGGCAGATGTATTTTCCTCCAAATCATGCACAAGCGTATATCCTTCTGCAAAGTATTGATCCATTTATACAATGTCCAAACAGTTTAAGGCTAGGTTCAACAAAATTATTTCAGTGAACAAATTGGACAAATATTAGTCAGATGTTTAAGTGAGTATTGAGTGTGCGCTATTGCTTTCAAGTTTTATTACATGCTATTGTTTTTAAGTTTTCTTATATCAGATTTGAAAATATGGTCATGTAAATATGTCATTAAACAAAATATTTCACAAACGAGCGATTGATTTGAAACAAAATAAATTCAAAGATATTACTTGGTTACAGTACTATAAACTGTATAACATTATTTCTTCTCATTAAAATCCAAAAGGTAAATGAGAAATCAATTGGCTAAAAGATTTGTCCTTAATAATACTGCTTCTTGGAGATCTTGTAATCCAACCTTTGTTCGACGGCATTAAGCAATGCATTTTTGCACTTTTTAATATTTAGATAAGTTCATGAAAATGATTTGATATATAAGAAATTCTATACATGATTCGCAGAATCTTTTCACCTCATTTTTTCTTTCCGAAATATTCGCCTTTTGTTGTTAAGAAAATACATGTAAAGTGTAAAGTAGATACTAAACATATCTGATTCTGTGGAGACCAAATGGACTATCTCTTGGTTTGTAAGTCATATAACCTAAGAAAAAGTCTGATTGTATTCGTCACTCCTAGTTCGCTTTGTTTTGTGATTGTTAGACATCGAAACATCACATGTTAGGTGTATAAGGTACGTATTTACAATTTCCCCGACAAATTCAGGATTTCAATGTTAGCGTCGTCTTATTTATGGTTTCTCTCTCTTGGGATCGAATACATGCTGAGGAAAATCTGATATATTTCTCGTATTTAAACATGGAAATGAAATGATTATATGTATCGGCTAAAACACGGTATTGGTGCTGAGAGTAGTCTCACTCACTTAAAAAATTGAAATGTTTGATAGAACATTTCAATGAAGCTCATTATATACCCTAGGGTGTCCCCTAGTCAGATCAAGTTAGATTTAGCTTGAACATGCATGCGATTTTGTTTAACCATTATTTCAATTCATTGGTATAACAACAGTTACAGACACTACACTTGGTGTATAACATGCAAGAAAAACAGCATGAAAACTTTAAAACTTTATTTTTTTTCACAGTAACATCAGTAACAGGATATCAACATTTAAAGTAAACAACATAACTGGAAGTGGTAAACAACTTAATAACAAAATCAAAACATCTATGACAAAGGTATCACTAAGAAAAAAAACCTAACCATGAAACTTTTGCATAACAAACATAAAAGACATAGAATAATCTTATTTAGGCATTTATCTAACACCAAGAAGAATATTTAAACAAACAAAATCATTAATACTGGCCAAAAGTATTGCAAACTTCCATAAGAGTCAGAAGTACATTGTCCATAAAATTGGTTACAGACACTACAAAACTATAGCATTTCAATACAGCTGCAGAACCATACATATCTCCATAAAATTCACTTCAAAAATAATTCAACATGAACACATTGACTAGAATTATTCATTAAATGAATGTTGATTAGTTAATAAAATGATAAAACCACATTGTAACAGGTATATGTCCAATACTTGTGTTAAAATTATGAACTGGTAAATAGCACTTGAAAGTTTAATACTAAATAGTGTTTGTAAGAGTAAAATATTGAAGTATAATGAATGTTCAATAAATCATAGTCACTAAAGTATTGTTCAACCCAAGGTGCTGACTCAAACACAGAAGTATTTCTTTTTGACCACCTTTTCTTACTTTCACAGTTTCACGTTTATTAGGCACTTCCCTACTGATTTCTGGACTTAGAAAAAAATCTTTCACAGATTTCTTTAATGGAGAGTTAAGTGCATCCCTTCTTCTTTTTCTTTGTTTCGTCTCCCACCATGTAGAACTAGGTTTTTGCCCTTTCACTGATACTTTGAAATACTTTTTTAGTCTGTGTCTTTTATATTTCTTCAGTAATGCGTCACAAATGATGTTGTATGCATGTTTCTTTGCACCCCCTTTCCTTGTTTTCACTTCTGAAATGCTCTCTGACACAGATTGTATAACAGTATCTGTCAATTCAAGTTTTTTTCTGCAATCCGGTGTCATTATCATTATATTCCTATTTAGAAACTTTGATGTTGATGGAGATTCAATTAATTTACTTATGATGACTGCTTTTCTCTTTGGGGTATTTGGTAATACTTCCTTTACCTTTTTTAATTGTCTGTACAGAGTTGCTTTAGGTAACACTTTATTCATTGGTGAATCTCTGGCTGACCCAGTATTTCCTATTTCACAATCAGTCTGAATACACTCTTGCTGTATACTTTCATTCAGTTTGATACGCATTCTCCATGCTTGGGTTCTTTTCACAGCTTCTTTCTTCTTTCTACTTAATTCAGCAGTTTTCGGACTTCTTAAATCAACACTCTTATTAACCGATATTGCCAGGGCTGCTTTTTCTTTCTTTTTCTGGCGATACCTTTTCATTTCTTCACGTTTTTTCCTTCTTAATTCTTGTTGAAGATTTGAATCGGAAAGTGATTGCTGTTTTTTTAGTAGTCTTGCCTCTTTTCTTCTTTCTCTATCAACCCTTTTTAGCTCCTCATGTTTCGCCTTATTTTCCCTCTGTTTTTTTCTCAAGGCTTGTACCTTTAGCCTCGTCTTCTCCCTTCTAGCTTTAATCTTCTGTTCATCTTCTTCTGGCTTATCTTTGCTTCCTAAAAGCAAACAACTTCATTCTCATTTTTGTTCCTCTATGTATACGGATGAAATTTAGACTTTACAAAACATACTTGTAATGAGTACGCAATATGCTTTCATACATAAGCAAACTGGAATAACCTGTAGATTCTTAAAGAAAAGTATCTGATTGAAAAAGAAATAGCATAAAACCTGATGATTATTCAATGTTCTAGCATTTACAATGATTGCACACTTTCCTTAATAATGTAAACAACAGTCGGGTCAATTCACATGTCTAGTAGTGTCTGTAACCATTTGACAATATCAGCAATGTATCCAATACTAAGTATGAGCTCATTGAATTCTCATAATATTTCTGTTTGAATTTACTAGTCTAATGATATGGAATGCAAAAATACTCAGTTTCAATTGCATATTGTAAGAAATTGCTGAAAATGTTGCCTGTTATCAGAAATCTAGATGAAAGGGTCAACTCCCAACATGATTATATTCGTGGACATCCGCCCGTGAGGATGCATTTTTCAAGCCGGACGGTACATTATCATGTATCATTTTCTTCAGTTCTAAGGTCATAACTGGGCCATTATCTGTCCATAATAAATCGTCGCGGGTTTATTTGTGACCTGATTCAACCGAGTGGGAAAGACTGGATAATTGCACACATGTCTTCAGCGTCTGGACGTGGATTTGTTTGCGTAAGAATTAATACAATCGAGTCAGCCAGGTTCGTCGAGTACTATTATCGACAAGTAGCATATAACCAGTACATGGAAAAGTACAGGAATTTAAAATTACTGTAGTACATGATTTTATAAATTTTTGGGACGCCAGACAACAACCTCTATCGAAAATTATATAATTTTACACTCATCCACCTCTGGTCCTTGTTGTTTATTTGTTATTTTGAACTAAAGTCGTCGCTTAAATAAACTTCAATGTCGTGCTGTTTTAGTACTTTTAGTGTGTGTTTGGGGGTAGGGGTGTGTGATACTATTTAAAGCCGTCATTTCGCAAATGTTGATAGAAAAAGTTGGATCAGAAAAGGCAAATATACACCACAAATGCACGTTTCCTGTACAATTCGAGGATCCGAGATAAAAGGGCCAATAAAGAAAATGTAAGTCAACTAAATATTGAATATTATACGTTGTATTGTTGGGATAATAACTCAAACACTGCAACAGGTTAAGCTACTAGTATAGCTGTAAAAGACAGGATTTTTTCCCATCGCTAATAAAGAACATTTAAGTAGAAAAGGTGAACCAACCAGCCTTTTTTTTTCTTCATAAACTGAGGAGCCGAAATTTTGTTTTGTCTTGTTTTATCCGCAAGGTCCCCCCAGCCCCCTCGTCCTCCCCTTCCCCCCCCCCCCATAATAGGTTTAATTGGTCTGTGCCGAGCGATTTTCTCTAAATCCGAGGCCCTAGATATAGCGCCAACGAAAGATCACGTTAGCATACAAAAAAAAAAACACACACACACACACAAAAAAAAACAAAAAAAAAAAACGGTGTCATTTTAAAAATTCTTAGTTTCAGTCAAAGCTTTTGAAGTGTGTGTGTGTGTGTAAGAAGTCGAAAACGAAACTAAGATTAGTGCAAATCAGCTAACGGACTTAACTATCTGACTGCAACAGTTGCATACAATGGTCCTGTGTTGGTGTGTTTGGGGGATTTGGAGGGAGAAATGTAGTGTAGACCAACACATTATTATTATTATTATTATTATTATTATTATTATTATTATTATTATTTTACGAAGTCGCATAGTTTAGAACGGGCGTGTTACCATGGAGACGACACACATTTGTAGAGAAGAAACTTATTTGCTCGGTCAGAGAGATTGGCTGTTTTGAGATCGAACGGGAATGATATCCAGTATCTGACAGCATTTTCACGGTATTTAATTGTAGAGCTTTTAAATTAAGTCTGTCATCATTTTCACGGTATTTAATTGTAGAGCTTTTAAATTAAGTCTGACAGCATTTTCACGGTATTTAATTGCAGACCTTTTAAATTAAGTCTGACAGCATTTTCACGGTATTTATTTGTAGACCTTTTGAATTAAGTCTGTCAGCATTTTCACGGTATTTAATTGTAGAGCTTTTAAATTAAGTCTGACAGCATTTTCACGGTATTTATTTGTAGACCTTGTAAATTAAGTCTGACAGCATTTTCACTGTATTTATTTGTAGACCTTTTGAATTAAGTCTGACAGCATTTTCCCGGTATTTAATTGTAGACCTTGTAAATTAAGTCTGACAGCAATTTCCCGGCATTTAATTGTAGACCTTTTGAATTAAGTCACTGTATAAAAACATTGTTCTTCTAGAAAGGAAAGATTCCGTTCAAAGTAAATTTAAATATTACAAAGAAAACAAAAGAATGGAATTTCCTGAGATAGCTCTGTTCTGACATTCCATTTTAAAATATACCACTCTGTATGATGTCAATGTGCTATTTATGGTATAGTATCGCTAAATATAATATATATGCATGTACACTGGAGCCTAGCTTGTGGGTTTGAGTGTTTATGCGTGAATAATCGTTCTTCATTCTCACACTACCCTCAACTTTATTTTTTTGCGAGTGGTATTTGAAAAGATTAGAATACATTCTTATAACCGTTTTGTTTCTTTGAACATGCCAGTAAATTTAATGCCGATCGATAGACAAAATATCATTGTTTAAAATGATATGCAGCTCCACGTACAGCACGCGGAACACGTGTAGATATATGCGTGTGTCGTAACATAGGTAAATTACAGTGACGTAACAATATCGGAGAAGGAAAACAACTCTGTTACTTTGTAAAGTGCATAAAATCCGAGCACTCTTAGGGTACTCTCCAAATGATATCAAGGTCGACTTGGATCAAGGTTATTGCGTGGAATACTTTGTCATCTGTTATACTCTACAATTTTGATGTGGTTTCATCGTTTTAAAGATGGTCCCGTATCCATGGAGGATGACGCACGTTCTGAAAGACCATTGTCTGCGATTGGTGAGTGGGAAGTGTGCTGCCGTAAAGGGGGCAACTGATGAATTTGTTCAATACACACTAGAAGATATTTCTATTATCACGGGCATTAGTTTGTCAGCTGTTTTTAATATAATGAAGAATCATTTGAAGCTGAGAAAGGTTTGTGCAAGATGGGTCCCACATTTGTTTACGGTTGATCAATAAAGACTTGGGTTGAAATTGCCAAACAGCTACTTGTCAAATATGAAAAGAGTGACCAGAGACGTTTGAATGAGAATGTCACAGGTGATGAAACATGGATTTACTTTTTTTTAACCCAACGCAAGAGAAAATAATAAAGACCACAAATCACTCGACGTAGTGTGATTGTCAAGAGAGTTTTATACCCATTTTGTTTTCGCTGCAAAAGGCCCGGTTGACCAGGTACCTGTGCCTGACTCTGGTAGTGTCACTGGACATTTTTAAACCTCTAAAGTGAAATACAGGTCACACTGACCTCTTTTGGCAAAAAGGATGTAGAGCTTAGCAAGTTGCATCCACTCAATAAGTATCACGATTCTAGGTAGGATAGTTATGCATATAGCATGCAAAAAACTCGTGTGGTTATGAGTTAATTGCTAAAATCTAAGCAGAACCAGTAAAAGAAAAAATATAGGTCACGATGTGCCTCTTTTGTTGTAGGGGTGTGGTAGTAAGTGAGTTGCATATCATGTTCAATTTTAGGATTCTAGCATGAACACTGATCTTGGAAATGAACATCAAACGCAAAATTTAACCCAAGTTAGTGAAGCCTAAAATATGGGCAATAATGACGTAGTACAGAAATAAGGGTGAGGTGTTCATGAAGATTCATACCCAAGTACAATGATTCTAGACAGGATAGGACATACACAGCATGCCAGAAACATGTGTAGTCGTGAGCTAACTGCAAAAACTTAAAGCCAGTAAAATGTGAAATATAGGCCAGAGTGACCTTTTTGGTGTGGCTTCAGTACAAAATTGTATAGTACTAAAATGTAAACAAACTGAACCAAAGTCAGTGGAGTGTGAAATATGGATCACAGTTACTAACTTTCAAGATGCGAGTGTAGTACTCATCAAGATGCATCCTCACCCAAGTTTCATGATTCCAGGTACAATATTATACAATACATAAAAAAACAATGTTGTCATGAAATAAATGCAAGAACACAAGCCAGTAAAATTTGTAATGTATGTCACAAATACCTTTTGCTGTAAGGGTCAGGTACTAACAGAGATGCATACAATCATCTAGTTTAATGATACTGACATGAACAATGCATCAGATTGCAACCAAGTCAATGAAGAAATATAGGTCACTGTGACCTACTTTTATAATGAGGGTGTAATACTCGTCAAAATGCATCCCCTCATCAACTTTCATGAATATAGCTATAACAGTATATATGTGCAAAAAACTTAACTGGAAGAGCTAAATGCAAAACCTTGACCCAAGCCAGTAAAATGTAAAATGCAAGTCAGTGACCTTCCTTTGTGGTGTGTGTGGTACTAACAGATATGCATACAATCATCCAGTTTCATGATTCTAGCATCAACAGAGCTTGAGAAAAAACCCTAAAACACTAAATTTAACCCAATTCAGTGAAGCATGAAATATAGGTCAGTGACCTACTTTTCTGATGAGCAGGATTCCCCCACTTTTTTAAACTTAAATTTCCAGGACTTTTCCAGGTTTAGTCTTGGAAAAAATTTATATTTTTCAATGTTTACTTATGACCCTTACTGGACAGAATTAAAAACATTCTGGCTTAGAAAACGTGCATTTTAAAATCAAAAGCTGTTTCTATTTCTCAATTCTCCCATAACATCTGAATTAGACCTATGACCATGCACTAAACCACAGGATGTACCACTAGAAACATGTATAACTATTTAAATTCATATAAATTTGCATGTAATTTTAATTTACAGAAAAAAAATATTAAATTTACTCTGCTAAACTACATATATTGATATGAAGATAGTATTTTAGAAAAGGGTTATTTTAAATTTTGACAAGTCCTCCTTAAAAATTATATACCCTTGTATAAAAAAGGACTGAATATTTTTTTTAAAAATCGACTCATGCAGGTCTCGGGGAGGGGGGGGGGGGATTTGGCCAAGCACTCATCCTTGAAGTGAGTTGCAACATGTACTCAACACGTTACGCTTACATGTATCACTACACTAATTATGCTCTTACTAAAAACCAATGGCACCCGATGCAAGCTTGATACTAGAACGGCTTTAAACCTGTCGTTTTCACTCTGAACATAATATTTCATGATCTGAACCCATTTTAGTATCAAGTTTACATTGGGGGCCCATTTAAAAAGCAATGTCGGCTCCCTTTACAGCATGTTCTGAACTGACAAGAAATAGGCAAAATAGGCAAAAGTAATCTATAATTCATGTCTGCTCTATGTTAAGCAATGCCGAGGTACAGAGCTTGTTAAGGGTATAAAATGCAAAGATATTCTTAATGTGTAAATCTGCTTCACTCGGCCCTTGAATGAGTAAATTGTACAGTTTTCCATGGCACAGCCAATTTTTATGCAGTCAAGATGCGAGGAGTGGTTTCCCAAGTCCTGCTTATGTCTGGTTGGTGCTATAACATCTACTTTCAACATAATCCAACTATGGATTGTATATTTAATGGAGTAATTGTCAAGAACACCCAGAGCATGGGATTCTGCACTGAAAATGGCCCTAAAAGTTCATCAATTTCTACATATTTACCAAGGTCTGATAGTAAAATTCACTGCAAAGGCGAGTTGGGGATGTTGCAAGCTACTAATAATATTGCTTAACACAGTGTTCCCAGTGCAAAACAACTCAGTTATGTATTTTACCACCATCAAGTGGATGCTGAAAATTTTTGGTTTTTCCCCTGACTTCAATTAATATTTAGGAAAATTAAAGGGCTTTTCCCGGTTGCGTGCGAATCCTGGATGAGGTGTAGTATTCATCAAGATGCATCCCCTCACCAAGTTTCATGATTCCAGTATTTATACAGCAAGGTTGCATCTAGGATTTGGTAAATGTGGGCACTTTCCCCCACTGAATCTGAAAAAAGGGGGACCAACATAATGACAAGTGGGGGGGGGGGGACCTACCATGATGATGTAAAAAAAAAAAAAACACTTTCAAACAAAGCAATAGTAAGTATGCAAAGTGTATTAAATGCATATAATATGTTCTGAATATTACAGTATAACATTAAATGCATATTGTGTTCTGTATATCACAGTATAACACTGAAACCAAAATTTTGTTTTATAAGAACAGTATTTACTCTGCACACTGACCATTAAAGAATCAAACCATGCCCTGCAAATCCTGTCACTCCCCTGTCCATTCTTATATCTTAAAAAACTGTGTCACGTATTTACTGTCTGTCACTTGATACATGTTATGCATGTAGTTTTAAGATTTTCACTTAGTTTCAAATCCTGAATCGCCCGTTTGTGAGCTGAATTCAACGTGTCTGTCAGGGGCTGATGTCCTGAAATTATCAATTCCAAGTGTGAAGGAATTTTCTTTATAAGTTTTTACACACCAATTGCAAAGCATCTGATTTATTTCATTCGTTTCCAGTCATGGTCGATTTTTTTTTCCAGTCTAAATTATAAGATGTTTTTTTTTTTTTTTACGTTGGAAGGTCACCTCAGTTTCAGCACTGCCATCTTTAGCATTGTCTGATACTAGAATTTGTTTGTTCACTGTCGCTGTGCCTATTGACAGAAAAATCTGCACTCTGACTATTATTATAAGTATTACCGATAAAATAATGAAAAAGTGTCCGAGTTTTAACTGATTTTGGTATTTAACGCATTGTACCGCCAAGTTAGCCTCAGCATCAAACATCGGTAGGCCATTTCTGTCAGATCGTGAGATAGGTCTTTGTCGAATTGACAGAAAAGGCAGAGGATGTTTCTATTGCATCAAACATGTGCTCTCCTGGCTTTTCTTAGTAACCAATCAGAATTGAGCACGTGACATAATGGAAATACGTTACGTATTTCACAACTATACATGAACAACATATCCGCTGAAAGTGACAACTGGGATTTTTCATTAAAAGAAAACATATATCAAAATAGCGCATTCTTCACAAAAAAATGCGCACAATTGTTATCTTTTGAGCGATTTTGCCCGCATAGAATTTGAAAAATTTGAAATTTTGCTGGAAATCTTAAATTTTGGGGAGATTTTCACGATCGTGCATCCTAGATGCAACCCTGATACAGTGAGCAAAAAACCAGAGCTAAATGCAAAAACTTAACCAAGAATGTACAACTAATGTACATGTATGTACATAATCACCCCCCTCCTTTAGGGGTAGGCGCTATGAAACCCACTCCAAACTGTTGAAATGGACCTAAAAAGAATCGCTGATATTCAGTAAGGGTGTACATATGTATTTGCTTTTATCTGAGCCAACACCGATGCCGGAGGTAGTACAACAGCTTACTTCTACTTCAGGCAAGACAAAACTCAATGCTCTAATAATACTAATTGGATCAAGATTCATATAAAAACCCAAATTTGTAATAAATAAGAAGTGTTTTGCTACATCACACTTAACCAAATAATGGTCGGTTACAGATAGTTGGAGCCTTTTGCTCCATCCCCATGTGTTAATTACATGTATTTCAGTTTTTTTTTTTTTTTTCATTTTTACACTTTTTCATCAAATGTTGAAGCTTGGCTTTTATTTGTTCCTTGGTCCTTCCACATAAAATGGGATGCTTCTCCAAAACTCTCTCTATATGTTCACCAGACGGGTAGAGTTCTCTTTTAAAAAGCAAACCAAAGTTGCTTTGTAAAACTTGACATTCTTGTGAGCTCCATCTTTCCCGTCTTCCAGAACATAAAAGAGAAATTTTTACAATGAGCTCACAACATTACAACAAAATGATCATGATTCTAATTTTTTTGCAGGAGTACATACTATGACCCCTTGCCATGGATAGTACTATTAATCATATTTACTCATACAGTAATTATGATCCCTTGCCATGGATAGTATATTAATCATATTTACTCGTACAGTAATTATGACAGCCAAGTTTAATGTCTACAACACACCATGTTTGATGTCCCCTGGCTATGTGGTTCATGAAAACAAGAAATATGAGCATTTATCTATGTTAAATCACTATGACCCTTATCCAGTATTAAGTTAATACATTTGAACAAATTCAAAAATCTAAATGACACAGAAGATGTAATTCATTTTTTGGCTCCAACAACATGATAAGGGTCATTTATTTGACAGAAAAATCTGCACTTTGACTATCATTATAAGTATTACTGATAAAAATAATTAAAACGTGTCCGAGTTTTAACTGGTTTTGCTATTTAACACATTGTCCCGCCAAGCTAGCCTCAGTATCAAACATCGATAGCCCATTTCCGTCAGATCATGAAATAGGTCTTTGTCAAATAGACAGAAAAGCAGAGGATGTTCCTATTGCATCAAACGTGCTCTCCTGGCCTTTCTTAGTAACCAATCAGAATTGAGCACGTGACATACAGGAAATACGTGACGTATTTCACAACTACACAAGGACAACATATCCATTGAAAGTGACAACTGGGATTTTTCATTAAAAGAAAACATATATCAAAATAGCGCATTCTTAAAAAAAAAATGCGCACACTTCTTATCTTTTGAGCGATTTTGCCTGCATATAATTTGAAATTTTGCTGGAAATCTTAAATTTTGGGGGGATTTTCACGATCGCACGTCCTAGATGCAACCCTGATATAGTGAGCAAAAAACCTGAGCTAAATGCAAAAATTTAACCAAGAATGTACAACTAATGTACATCTATGTACATAATCACCCCCTCCTTTGGGGGTAGGAGCTATGAAACCCACTCCAAACTGTTGAAATGGACCTAAAAAGAATCACAGAGATTCAGTACGGATGTACATATGTATTTGCTTTTATCTGAGCCAACACCGATGCCGGAGGTTGTACAACAGCTTATCTCTACTTCAGGCAAGACAAAACTCAATGCTCTAATAATACTAATTGGACCAAGATTCATATAAAAAAGTACCCAAATTTATAATAAAAAAAGAAGTGTTTTGTTACATCACACTTAACCAAATAATGGTCGGTTACAGATAGTTGGAGCCTTTTGCTCCATCCCCATGTATTGGTGTTAATTACATGTATTTCAGTTTTTTTCTTCATTTTTACACTTTTTCATCAAATGTTGAAGCTTGACTTTTATTTGTTCCTTGGTCCTTCCACGTAAAATGGGATGCTTCTCCAAAACTCTCTCTGTATGTCCACCAGACAGGTACAGTTCTCTTTTCAAAAGCAAACCAAAGTTGCTCTGTAAAACTTTGCATTCTTGTGAGCTCCATCTTGCCCGTCTTCCAGAACCTAAAAGAGAAATTTTTACAATTAGTCCACAACATTGCAACAAAATTATCCTGATTCTAATTTTTGTGCAGGAGTACATACTATGACCCCTTGCCATGGATAGTACTATTAATCATATTTACTCAATAAGAACCAACAAGTTCATACAGTAAATATGACAGCCAAGTTGAAGGTCTACAGCACACCATGTTTCAAGTCCCGTGGCTATGTGGTTCATGAAAACAAGTAATATGAGCATTTATTTATGTTTAATCACTATGACCCTTATCCAGTATCAAGATAAAACATTTGAACAAATTCAAAAATCTAAATGATACAGAAGA
This sequence comes from Margaritifera margaritifera, assembly GCA_029931535.1. Taxonomy (NCBI): domain Eukaryota; kingdom Metazoa; phylum Mollusca; class Bivalvia; order Unionida; family Margaritiferidae; genus Margaritifera; species Margaritifera margaritifera. Next base: position 58,680 of record JAQPZY010001091.1, on the reverse strand, counting down.
TGTAATTCATTTTTTGGCTCCAACAACATGATAAGGGTCATTTATTTGGTCAACATCAAACACTTTTCTTGTATTCTTCTTGAGTAAGTTGAGGAAAAACAGGAGTCCCTCAAAGGAACTGAAGCTCCACCGACCAACAAGAACTTTGCAGAAATCCAAATTCTATTTACAACCACACTGACCTCGACCCTTCTGAAACCAACATGAACAGGAAGCTTTACCACCCCCACCCCCCCCACCCCCAATGGTAATGCACCAATGATATTCCATGAAGTTTGGGCAATGGAAACTTGTTTCAACAAATGGAAACAACAGATGTGACTTCCAACATCAGCAAAGTGATTCTCTATGTGCATGCCATGCTTTAAAGGTGACACAAAAACACTAAAAAAATTATGAGTCACCAAATCAATATACACACATTATCCATATTCATTATTATATACATATGAAAAACAAAAATTTGCATAGTTCATTACAGCGTAGTAAAAGTACCTTTGCAGCTAAGCCTTTTCCTTGATCTATCAATTGGCTACACAAAACTAGAACAGTCTATTCTAGAACTGAAAATGGTGTGCGTGTGTGTGTGAATGTAGGATGGATTTAATGAAGAAATAAAGTTAGGGCTTTTTCCATGCATCTGCTTGATAGTTGATTTTTCAGTGCAGATTTTTTTATGGTGCATCCTAGAACAGACCATGAGTAGATGATTTGATGTAAACAAATCTAGGATAAAGATGGGAAATTCTTTTGAAGAAGTAAATAAAATCATTACAACACAACAGCTTCTGACTGCCTATCAAACTCTTTAGGTCATACAAGGAATTGCTACTAAATGAATCGGAAAGGTAAGAGTACTGAAGTAAATCAAAGTCAAACTTTGATCACATCATGCCAAAATACACAAAGGCTTTTATTCCATCCTAAATATTGCTGAAAATAAACTGAAAGAAATGTAATTTCAAAATAAATACCCAACTCCTATAAAAGTATCAAAATTATCTGAATTTCTGAAGATTTTTTTTATTTTATAGGTAAATATAAATAAAGCAATAAAATCATAGGGAAATATCGGAATGTTGACGTACTGTTATTTCTGTCCACACCTATACGTTTCCTTTGGGGCTTTTCTTCATCTGAACTGGAGTCTCTGATGACTGCAAACAAAATTTAAACATGTTTTACATGTACCTTAGAAAACTACCATAACAGTGCTTCAGGTAAGATAATTCACACAGTAAATTTTGAGAAATGCATCAGATTTCCTAGTACAGCACAGTTAACAAGCAATGATGCAAATCAGAATTTTGGCACCCTAGGAGCCACAATAATTTGTTGTAGACAGACCACAGAGTTTTTAGTAACTTATATGACCACCTGTACAAGGAAATCTGATGCATTTCTCAAAATTTACTGTGTGACTGATTGACATCGTATCCTTATTCTTTTTATTATTCTAATTAACCTGAGAAAATTTAGTTAACTTACTTCACACGCGACACTGACTTATGTCAGTAGATAGCTCATTTAAAAAAAAAGTAGTTATCAATTAGGGCTGTTTCAGTAAAACATACTTGGGACCAAGGAAAGGCATTTTCAATGTGGAGTAGCCACCCATACAGGCAATTTAGAATTTTTTATTATTTTCAAAAGGATTCCAAGTAATCTAAGTACTCAGGGATATATTTGTAGAAAACTGCCTTCCCTGGGAACAAAGTATGTTTAAATAGAATAGCCCTTAATTGAAACTGAATAGAAAAAAACAATGATCTTTTTTCTCCATCACCACCAGAACTGTATTTGTCATAGTATGGTATTTCATTATCTGAACATTTCCATATGATTTTAGCACAGAGATAATACTATCATCTATGTGTTTTATATACAGAACTCTAGACATGGATTTAACCTAAGGAGTATTGTACTGCTTAGTTCAAAATGACATGTGTAATTTTACTTGCTAGCTCAAAATTCAATCCTTTGTAAGGATAAGACAATGCTGGTATTCTCTATCAGCAAAAATGTACAAAAATTACATTGGGAGTAAATTTTATTACATAATTAACTCTATTAATGTGAAATGGGACTAAAATTAGCCAGGGAACTTCACTTTCCATGCTGTACTGAGACAAGAATGACTGTTCCCTAAATATCAGAAACTATCGCATACCCTGACATAACACCATTTTTGAACAGAACAGAACTTCTTTAAAGTTTTGAAGTATGAAAAAGGCATTTGAAAATGTAATATTTGCCAAAAATCTTAAGATTCTCACCACTGGCTGCAATTGTTTAATCAGTAACTATCCTCATCACGCTTTTGACTGTGAGCTGTTTCTAAGCACTGACAACACCCAAATTAATCAGGTCAAGCAAGATACAATACTTTGACCTATACTTCTAAGACTCTGTAAAAGTATGCAAGTCCAGTGTATATTTGGACTGAAAAGGTTCTTTTGTTCATCTTACTTTTAAAATTTTCTTAAAATGCTGTTTGCATTTATGTCTGCTACACATTCACAAGCAGGAGGTTCGATTCCATTCTTGATCTACTGTGAGTATTCAACTTTCAAAAGCATTGGTATGATTGTAAGGGTAGAAGAATGAGACTGTTTTATGAACAATACTTGCTATATTTACTTTACACAGATGTGTGCAGACACCAGTCTACAACTACTGTGAGCTTTACTGTTTCAACATGCCCTTATGAATTCTGTCATATAAAAGGTGTCATGTTGCAAATTACAATAAAAAAATGTACTGTAATTTTGCAATGTGTATTGTTTACACTGTATATGTATCTGTTTGCATTTTTTAAATAATTTTTATGTGTTTACATGGAGATGCAATTTATCTGGAGCTCTGAATATGTTTACAAATAAATAGAAAACTATATGATCTAAAAACAAAAAGCAAACAAGTACAAATGTACAGTTGATCATTAATCACTATCCACAAAAGGGTCACTTTACTGCATGTGAAAATGGTCTCACTGAAACAGTAGAAAGATCCCTAACTCATCGGGCTGTATAAAACTTACCAAATTGTATATAATTTCACAAATGTAAAGATAGAATCAGAGGAAGAGTGAAAAATTGCAAACATTTAGTCGCCATATGTTGAAGTATGGTAGTAGCTTTTGGATGGTTGATTTCTTGAGGCGCATAAAACTAGGATGAATTAAACACCATCATTTAAAAGATATTAGAAATAATAAAGACTGACTTTTGTTACTGATTTATCAAATTAAAAATCCGATAATGTTCAGTACTCTACCTCCAGAATGTTTCCTTTTAGTTCTATGCTCTTTCTGTGTTGTGGTGCTTCTTTCTTTTGAAAAATACATATTCAAAATTCACTTTTATACGACACTTTGCGACAAGTTATAACCAATACAGGTCAATAGAAACTTAATGTACTGATTAGTGACAGACACTAAAAACATTAAGTACACAGATAGAATCAGAGGAGGGCAACTGAAAATTGCATTGTAATATCCCATAATAAAATTATAAAAGTGAACAAACAAGAGTTTTAACTACTTTTGTTTCCACACCCTAACATTACTATTCAGCCAGGGTCTCTTCTTAGTGGGGGAATATATATGTTGGCACTAGAATTTTCCAAATGGTCATGAAATTTGGTCCCATGAAATTTATTGACGTCTTCAATTGTCTGGTTTACCATAAAAGAGCAGTACAGTGGTATTTTACATTCCAGATCTTGCCGTCATTTAACGTTGGTCTTTACTCATTTATCTGTCATCTTCACCCGTTATTTACCATCGTTTCAACCTTTCTCTCAATTATTTTTTCTCTTAAAACAATTCACTGAATTAAGGCTAAATGATTTATTTCTGCATGTTTCCGTCTTAAAAAAAAAAAACAATTCTCTCGCATCATCAATCCAACTTTGAAAACATATTACACTAGCAGTCAGATGTGGCTCTTGAAAACATATTACACTAGCAGTCAGATGTGGCTCTTGAAAACATATTACACTAGCAGTCAGATGTGGCTCTTGAAAACATATTACACTAGCAGTCAGATGTGGCTCTTGAAAACATATTACACTAGCAGTCAGATGTGGCTCTGCAATCTAATTTGGTTGACAAGAGGAGCATCCTCCCATATTCTTATTGCAAAATATGTTGTTTAAAGTAAAGTACATCACGATATGAAATTGACACCATTTGGTGATCGCTGCCACAACATAAAATGTGTATCATTTGCAATGCTGAAAATAGGGGACTGAACGTCATAGCTGAAAACTTTGTCTACAAGTTTTGTTTTCAGAACAATGTATGATATACTTTTTTATAATGGTGTGCAAATTACATAGTCAAAAAACGCTCTCAGAAATTTGTCATCTTTTTGTATGAAATAAATATAGAAATTGGCCACTATTCTTTGAGAAAATATGTCCAACACAACTTTTCCCATACCAGATCTAACAAAACAAAAAAAAAAAAATTCCAAGCTGACAGACAAGGTAGTTCCACAGTATTTATTTTTTTTAAGCCCAAACCTTGCTTTTCTTCCTGTTTCATATCACCTTTAAACCCCCATCAGCCCTAAAGCTAGTATTGGTGCTTGGGTCTGGAGTCAGATATAATGTTAAAATATAAAACCCAAGAGCAACAAACAAAAATAGATTTTTATGAGAGCTACATGTAGACTGTTTAATCAGCTCATTAAGATAATTAGCTCAAAAAGAAAGTCTCACTTTACTTCAAGTCCTAAAAACAGCAGAAAGTGATTGCCAAGTCTCCTGCAATATTCAATGCATTACAAAAATTTCTCACACTCTTGATAAACATCTATGATCAAACACGTTCTGAAAATTTGCATAATGTATCTCTAAACATGCAAATGATAGTTGTTAGGGGCTTACATATACGATATTCCTTTATGACTGATTTCAAAGACGTATGTATCAACTTCAACCTCATCAGAGGTAGAAAAAATGCTTTTGTATTCCAGTAGACAATCCTCTCGTTTGAATTCTTGCTTGGCAAACACTCCTCTTCCTATGAAAATGAAAGGAAATAAATTATATGAAACATTTTAGTCAAGATACATACAAAAACAGTTGTTAAATCATTTTGCAAGGTTTGAAAATTCTTTAAGTCTTAGGTCCCACTGGACTTGCGGCTTTCAGAAAATAAAATGTATAGTTCCTTTTCATAAATAACATTATGCAAGCAGGGATCATCATTGGGGGCTCACAGGGTTGAAAATAATCAACATGTATTGTCAAACTTTATGGTGAGTAAAGTAGGGATATGATGTTCAGATGACCCTAAGATTCCCAGAGGTCAATTTCAGGAAGCAACAAAATGCTCCAAAAATAATTTTCACTCGTACAATGTAATGGATTCAGTATTATACAGGAGAAATAAATGATGTAGTCAACACCAAACCTCAATAAATACAATTTATTACTTCCCAATCAAGATGAAAGTGATGTCTGTTCTCACAATATTAGCTATAGTGGCAAACTGAAGCCCAAGGTTAAAATATATGATACAGTCCATCACACTAAGCTTAAAGCAAGCATATTATTGTGACTCCTCTACAGAATTCAGGGTTCGAATAAACTTTTTTTAGTAATAGCAAAATTCTTAAAGTTGTAATATTTTTAACAAAATAGTTTTGCAATTTACTAGTATTTTATAATTGTAACTAGCACAATGCTAACTTGTTGGTAACAAATTTCAAGCCCTGGAATTAGATTAGGGTAAAATGGAATTAAACAGTCGTTGAAGTTTTATTCATGAACTTCAACAAAAATGTAATCCCTTTGGTCAGCAATATGTACACTGATGATAATAATAATAATAATAATAATAGTTTTTAATTGGTACCAATGCATTTTAAAGTGGACTGAAGGAAAATTAAGATGGACTTAGTTTTATGTGCCCTTGTGAAAGGGCCTCATGTAAAGTTTAGGGAAACTACACTCAAACAAATCTTGAACCAAATTAAACAAAGGATGCTTTCAATTTCAGTCAAACTTGATTAATATTTGAACTGTGTGTCTTGAAATGAAAATGTTCGCATAAAAATTATCAAATGTTGATAAATGAACAGTGCAACATGCTCACTTTGCCATTCTATTAAGGTGAGCTATTTATCTGTCTGCCTCTCAACTTGGACAATAATTTTGAAGTTGCTTCACTGACAACTATTAAGGTGAATCTGAACCCCTAATAGAAGTCTATTCAGATCAAGTTCATCATATTTTAGCTGCATATTCCTATGGATACATAATATGTCATAAAACAGTGGACATTTTACTATTCAGGTTATGTTTGAAACGTACCTGTATCTTCATCAATCCATCTTACATAAAATCTGGACAATTCTTCCGTTTCTAACAAATCTTCCTCTTGGACTTTTTTGTCCAGTCGTTTATTCCTGCCGATGGCCATGTGGCTTCTAAAATCTTGGACACAATACTGAGTACACTAACAGGCCTGTAATTGTTGGCAGCAGCCCTACTATCCTTTTTGTAAAGAGGACTAACTCTAGCTAATTTCAGTTCATCTGGCACTAGACCAACAAGTTGTTCTCCAACATTTTTTTTCTGACATGACTGGTGACTGGTCTTCCACCAGTCATAATCAGGAAAAAAAGAAAAAAAAGTAAAAAAAAAAAAAAAAAGGCGGAGAACAACATGTTGGTCTAATCAGGCACAATACCTCTTGATATAGACAAGTAACAGTGTATGTAACTGGAATCGTCAAAAGACTAGCGGGGGTTTGGGTGGGGTGGGGTGAGGAAGTCAAAATAAAAATCAACGGGACGATCCTTCAAAGTGACGTCAATATGTTAAGGAGAGAGGCAAGCTCCCACAATCGGATTTGGGTGGTTTAATACTTTGGAGGTTTGTTTAAATCTTATTGCAGGCTTGCAGCTACACACACACACACACACACACACACACACACACACACACACACACACATATATATATATATATATATATATATATATATATATATATACTGCACAATTATTTTTTTTTAAATCGGAGTTTGGGTAAGTACCCCCCCCCCCCTTCAACGGACGCACTAGCCGATATTGTCAAGGACTGTACTTTTTACATGGATTAAAGTTACTTAATTCTTTGTAAACAAAATCCTCACTTAGCGGTTGAAGTTGGAGTGTGATATTATAAACATTTCTTACCCTGTAAAACTCTTGCTAAAAATTGTTGAAACTGTTATAAATGTTTTTGACGGTTGTGGCAATTTCTCCAAGAGAGTAGATGCTACATTAACGAAGAAGGTATTAAAATGATTAGCAATATCACAGGGTCTATGGCAGTTGCAATCCTCAATAGTCTGTACAATATTAGCATTATTGTTTGATAATCGTTTTCCGTCGCATGTTTTGAGAAGGTCCGTGTTTTAGTGATTAGTAAGAAAACATTTCGCGCGCAAATTTTAGCTTTAATCAGTAAGGGCGCCATATTTGAAGAAGTTCATTCTTAGTAGTTAAGGCGTTGGAAGGAGTTAGCCACAAGTGAGTATTTTAAATGATTTATACATTGATTTAGAGCTGTATGCTGCCACTAGAACGTATTGTCACGTCAATGCAAAGTTTTGGTAATGAGAATCTTAAATTTAGGATAGCCAAAATCTCGCCTTCAAGGTCTGGCCGATGTTGCACGTGCATTTACAATTTGAATAGGGAAAGCATATTCGTCTTCGAATTTCAGACTTTCGTAACTTTCAAAGACGAACATTGTGCAATGTATATAATACAGACAGGGCCGGCGCAAGGGTATTTGGTGCCCTAGGCAAACCTTCAGCCTTTAGCCATCACCCCCACCCCCACAGTTAACTTTTGAAAATGAATACTGTACATTTATTCTTTTCTTCTGTTTTTTTAAAATATCTATTTTTAGCCCCCCTCCAATTTTGCCGCCCTAGGCGACCGCCTAGTTGTTAAGCCGGCACAGAATACAGATTTTTAAAAACGTTATTTAGTTACATTTCCCATCCACGCATACACCGGATAAAGTTGGTAGAGGTCCCAGGAACAATTTCAAAAAGGCCCCCCCCCCCCCCAATAAATGAACACCATCAATTAAAAATTACTCGCATTGCGGGGGCTTGGGAGCAACTGCCGCATTTGCACCACCTTTAATCTGGCCTTGCATTCACGGAAGTATGTATAATGCAAGGGCGGATTTGAAAGGGAGTGAGGAAAAGTCGGTGCCTCTCCCTATCCTCTAACAAAATGAGTGCCAAACAACCGGAATGTTTCCTTGAGCAAGTTTTCTTTAAAGTTAAATTGTTAAAATTATGCTTTGGAAATGCTTAAGGGCTATTGGTAATGTGCAGTTAATTACTGGTGGGTGGGAGATGGTGCTCTGAAGAAATGGCTACATATTTTGGTAATAGTGATGTCCTGTTTCTTGCAGTAAAGTACTTGGCAGTGAGTTTGTGAAAGAATAAATTCCATACCATTTTGTCTACAGACTGAAGCAGTGTGCATCAATATGGAGTTTGTATGTGCTAAAACAAAAATGTCACTGAGGCTTGTAAATAATCCAATGAGTGGCAGGGAGAAGTAGATTTTGTTTAAAACTTGGAGCAATTGAACATAAGCTGTTTGCCTGTAAAGACTTTGTAAATCTAAGACGTTTTAGTTCGTCGATAAAACCTGGAAAGTAAAACCTAATAAAAGGTATGGAGGTCTGTACTAGATGTAAGTGGCATTTTATGAGAAACACAATGACAGAAATGTCTGTTGGGAATATTAATAATGAGAATAATCTCAGTGATGAACATTATGATGATCCCCAAGCTGAACAGTTTGGAATATTTGTATAATATCATATGTCTTTCTGTATATCTGTCTGTATCTATGCCTGCCTGGCTGTATTCAATCAAGGTTGAAATTTTGTATTGCAACCATGGCAAATGCACCATAAAATGCTTGCTAGTCCCCTTTTATACCTTTCAGAAAGCAAAGTTACAGGACTGCCACCATTCTCTATCGTTGGGGCTCCCTGACATAAAGCAGAGCGAGTTGAGATGTCACTGACATGCTTTTTCAGACACTCTAGGTTTATCATTCTGTAACCATCCAGAATGTCTACAGACCGTTTTGATTTGAAACGTAGCATTTTTACTGTTGTGAAAATGGCAGTCAAAAACATTTCTAAACTAGTTTAAAACAAACTCCCAAGGTCCTCAATATACACGTATCCTCGGGTTTTGACACATGGAATTTAAATTTGATACATTTTTGATGCATACAAATTCCAACCTGTGCGTTGTTATGATGCATGTTGATTTAGTCGGATCATTAGTCTTAATTATCCTTGATTCGCCTCCATAATAATTTCCTACTGAGCACACGCTGTCCATAACAAATTGACTGTATGCACCAGTAATTGACATTTGCTAGACTACTGTCTACACCTTATCTGCCAATAATATCTCACCTACAGTACACACATCATGTTTAATGGAAAATCCACATTCCCACAGTGGACCTTAACTCTTTAACTTCGACTGACGTGTATATCCGCTGCATAAATGTGCCTTGCCTCCCCAGTGACTGGTAAATCCGCTTGTAAACAAAGCACTGCTACTCCCAGTGACTGATATATCCACTTGCTGGTTATGCTCCCTGTACCTCGGTGACGGATAGATCTGCACTGTATGTTCATGTTACAATCGGTCTTATTGGTTAATAATTGGAAGTAAAAGGACATTCAACCAATCAAAATAGAGTTAACAAATGATTGTTCTTACTAAATCTGGGGATTTTTTACAATTTTGTACCACGTGTTAGTTAATACATGTGTTTGTAGTTGACAGTGGAAATAATGGCTTTTGCTTACGCTAGCGATCGAGAATCCAAATTTTCAGGTTTTTCCAAGGACGAACTTGACAATGTTGAATTAAGAAGTGTTGGTAGTGACATTGAACTATTTTCTTTGTCAAGTCGGTCCGAAATTGAGACAGAATCTGATGAATAGACATCAAAGTGTGGACAAGGGAGCCACGTGCTTCAAAAGTCAGTGTTTACCGAAAGTGTTGGCCAAACTTTCGTTTAGATGAGGGGAAGAAAGAAATAGACAAACAGTGCAATGTCTGTCTGTGTATAAAGCATAACTGCTTCTATAAATACCATGCAGAACTTAAGAAGTAGTAGAACATAGTGACTAGTTAAACATTTTTTAGTAATTACATGTATATATTTGACCAATATCTTTGTATAAAAGACCGACATAAATTTTAGTGTTTACAAACAGTGTTTTGTGTTCTATTCATGGATTTTATACCAATCTTGTGGATGTCGGCAGGATAAAAGAATAAAACAGACGTAAGGTAGTTATAGCTTTTATATATGCATGGTTTTAGTCTATAAATCAGTTTATTATACAGAAAATAACTAAAACAATTAGCCCATATCCCCATATTTGTCATTTAAAAAGTTCTCATTTGGCTGCAGCAGCATCAGGCTCTGGTAGTCAGCCCCCAAATCAGCTGCAGTAGTGACCCCAGCAGCTAGGCAGAGTAGTGAGCCTCTACAGTAGCATTAGTAGTTAAAGAGTTAATCTTTCACGGACCGGACATTAGGGGCGAAACGATACACCTCTGCCACGTATAAATACGATTCTCAATACACAGCCTACGATACATTACAATATCGATACACCATTCGATCAGATGCATGACTCATCATGGTCACCATGCCATTTGTTTTGCATTGAATTAATGTTTTTAAAACATCTTATTACCAATTTCATGTCTTTGCTTAAATTTTGAAGGCATTACGGTGTTGTCTTCAATATAGAAGAATCAGTGCAATTTCCTTGTGCAAGGAAAATCTTATCATCTGTAATAAGTCCGAGCGGGGGAGCAGAGATGATTAACAACCAAATCCTTCACATTGTATTTCCTGCAGATGCAAAACAACTGCCATGGCCACAGGCACTCGTTTCTGTCACTAATAAAGGAAATTATTGAAAACACCCACTCCCCTTCTATAAATTGACATGGCGACTATAACTTGTGCGGTTTGGAATCTGCTCCCTTGCTGATTCTGTGCTAATTTTTTTTATTTTTTTATATCCCATCTACACTACATCGCGTGGAACTTGCCTGTCAGCTCAGCTACAGTACACAATGCAGAATACTGTTTTTAAGTTGTACACAATGGCGTTTAATATTGAAAGACTTGCCCACTAAAATGCATTCTCATACATGTATTGTGAGAGGTGAATGATACATTTCCGAGCAAAGAATCCTGAGACTATTTAGGTGCTTCACAAAATATACAGTTTAATTATAGCAATTTTAATGAGAGAGAGAGAGAGATAGAGATTCTGCTTTTAAACAAAAGGAAAAAGAAATCACACATGGGTATTAGAAAGTTTTATTCGATTATTATAATAAATAAATGTGACAAAAGCAGTGATTTATTTTTTGATTCCCCCAGTCACTTTTAAATTGTGTGCTTAAAATGTTCCCACACAATGAAATATACACAGTACAATCTAGTATACAACTTCTACTAGTCCGGCCTGTTTAGCACTTTTGACCCATGTATATTCATGTCCATGCGACACATTTTCTCAGGAACTAGATGTGTTTACTTTACCGTAGACCTACTATTTTTATGCAGACAGCTTTCTATAACCAACAGCTTAACAAATATACTTGGGATTGCTGGTTTGGTCATCTAAGTTTAATATTGCCAAATGGATGGGTAAAAGTGATGAAGTATAATTACTTAAATATTTTCGGTAGGAGATGAACTTGTATATTTTATTTTCATTTGATGCAGATGCAATTTATTTGGTACAGTACATTCTTTCAATGCACATAACAAACACTGCAAACTGTACTTGAATGTCAAGCAAATATTGTAATGAACACCAAGTTCAACACCGTTCTACTGGAGTGCACAGAGCATTTTCATATCAGAGTGGTTTTCCAAAATGGGTAGGGTGTAGGCTGCATTAAAGAGAACCACCATTTTGTTTTTCAGTTCATTCACATTTAGTTTTAAAATGTACATTCCATGTGGAGTGTTGGCAAATTTTGACTTCAGGATTTTCTGCATATGCTGGATAGTGTCGGGCTTATACTGTGCCGACAGGCCTTGAGAGGTCCATAGCTGTAATGAAACTTGATTGGTTCAGTCCTAAATTTGTCAGTTCCATTGACAAAAACTAGTTGAATTTCAAACCTGTGCCAGTTTGGGATATTGTTTTTGGTAACTGCAAACCATCTTTCGTTCCATTTCTGTCTCAGTAGTGTCGTATTTGACATGTTTTGCTACCACAGAGACTAGCTTATGTCTCTTTGGACAAATGGTTACCTCTGATTTGGTGGCAGTCTTTCATTTTATCCCTCCACTTTCATGTGGATGTTCCTTCTCTGAATTTCCCCTACTAGAACCTTCCTCGCAAAAAAAAATTAAGCAAACTCATTTTATCCATATAATAAAGATGATCTCGCTTGGCAACTACTTCTAAAGTTGTTATAACATGCATTTTGCGGTTTAAATATAAAACACAGACAGCTCCTTAACCCTTTTGCAGCGGGATACGACTCCAGTCGTACTTTACCTTTGCCAGCAGGATACGACTCTGGTCGTATGTTCACTATATTCCGTTACCAACTTTGCAGAAACTTAATTTTAACAGTATAATATGTCATCAATTTACGTGTACTCTTTTGAAAAGAAGGAAATAAAGGTAGAAGGTACACCTAACAATGGTGGCGCTCTCCAGTTTCGTACTTTGCATAGGGTTAGATTTTTAAAGAAAATGAATTACCCAGGTTTTCCTCACTGGCTGTCCGGGCTATTTAAATAAGACCATGTATATCTTAGGTATTGTTAAAAGAACTTTGAATTCCCTTTATTTTGGTGTATGATTGATGGGTGAAATTTGGGTTATAGAGTATACAGCTTGGTCTTACTTAAGATGTGCACCTCTTAAAAAACTGCTAGCACCGCTTGGTCATTTTCACTTCCTGGATTTCAAAGGTAAATTTAAAAAAAAAGAGCCGATAACTTTTTTTACTTTTTAGATATTTTTTAATTCATTCATAGTACTTTCAGAAGCTGGTATTGTCTGCTCTGGCAAAATTCGTTTCCCCATTTTAATAACTGCTGAAAATAGTGCACTTTTGACTAATTCAGGCTGATTTTTCGAGTACTTTGGAGCGGTCATTTTGTCTGCTGTGTGCTTAGATCATGTCCAGTTTCCGCAAGTACAATATGTAAAGAAATTTCAGCCACAGTACATGAAAGTAACATAGAGGTATGCCAACATTCTCTCCATTGTGCATGTTGCAAACGCAAAATACATCTTACACCTGTCACTCTCTCAGAAGCATGCATTATCTGGAGAGCGCCCCCATTACCAGATTGTGTTTAAAAGACGCCTAAACTGGCAAAAATTTGATTTCAAAATCGAGTTTTAACGTGCGTAGATAAAAAATGGCAGTCATATTCTGAAGAGGAAAGTGAAGACAGTTATGTGCTTGCTGAATTAGTTGAAAATAAAGACCATTTCATGTGGAAAATTGACATTCTAGGCAGTGGGGATCGCCATCTCTACTTCTTCAAAATGAACAGAGCTGATGATAACTGGTTATTTGAAATTTGATTTCAAACAAGACTTTTAATGTGTGGAGATCAACATGGTGGACAGCGCTGAAACAGCAAGTTACGGCAGTGATGGGGATGCCGATTTTGATGAAAATATAGATCATTTTGTGGAGAAAATTTATGTTTTGGGCAGTGCAGATCGTGATCTTGACTTTGACGAAATGAACAGAGATGATAACTGGTTGGTAGAAAATTTGCTTTCAAAACTGAACTTTAACGCGTATAATTCAAAATAGCTGACAGTACTGAAGCGACCGTGATGTTGATACCGATTTTGATGAAAATATAGAAAATTTTGTGGGGTAAATTTATATTTTAGGCAGTGGGATCGTGGGATCGTGATCTAGGTTGCATCAAATGAACTGAGCAGATGAGAAATAGTTAATTGGTATTTTTGACTCAGATATTGATGATGATGAAGACGTGGATGCTTTTCAAGCTAACTGGACATTTTGAGAACTTCACTTCTCATAAAGTTCGCACATATACTGATATTGGGTGTGTGCATAATATTTTGAAATTTTACTGCATCCCTGGAAATGGACCAATATACACCCAACAGAACTCTGATATTATTACATTCAAATTTATTGTGAAATAAAAACACTGAAGAACCAAAATGAAAAGCTTTGTCGACTTACCAGTAAGGATTATTCTTTTTGTTCTCCAATTCTCATGTGAGTAAATTTAATAAAATTGTAATAACTTTCGATATTCTAGATGGATTTTTATTATTTTGTCACCTTCTTAAATGGCATAAAATTCCCCTAATTTCATACATTTACATATATTAAGTAAAATGAATATTGCAGATAGGAAAATTGCATTGAAAGTGAGTTATTAAAAAAAAATGTAAAGCATGTGTTTTTGCTTACATAACTTTACTATCAACTGAAGTTTTACGTCTGAAAATTGTCAGTCAAAAAATATATGACCTTAAGGAAAATTTTATACTTTTTAAAATCGTATACAATATTGAAAAATAATTTCAAAAAATTGTCCTGTAAAGCCAGATTGACCAATGTCACTGCGTTCTCTCATGCTACTACACCACTGACTGAAAAAATTTCCAGTTCTACACAACTGTCTGATTGGGCTTCAGTATGAAAAGGGTTAATTAGCGTAATTGCTTTGCTTCAAATGGAATATCTTGTGTAGAAGCTGATCCTCTGTATAATCAATTAAAAATTAAAGAATCATCACTGTGATTTAGTCAGTTCATAAAGGAAATCGACACTAATGTCGGCAAAGTGCCTTTCATTAATTTGATTGCATTGAATTGTTGACTTTAAATCAAAGGGTGATCCACTTGTATCTGGGTCAAGTAAACAAAATAAAAGCCATTTAAAAAGCTAATTAACCATATTGGATTTGTCTTTAAGTATTTTGATTGGCCAATAATTTGGTAGCTTAGCTTGATGTGCATTCAAGTGGTAACAGAATGTGCAGACATGCGACAGTTGTCGATGATAACTTGCTGTAGTATCGCAGGATATGAACGAATAAATGGAGAGGTTGATTCAAGCATTCAGTATGCCTGGGGTGGGTGGTGGTGGTGGTGGGTATGAATGGCCAGATAAAGCATGAAAATTAACACTTGCCTGACTGGTTTTAAAGTAGGAAATAAGCACTTGTCGCGGAACAGCATCTTGCAAAATTTTACTTGTCCGACTTCGAAAATAAATAATATGGGGATGTAGGTCTAAAGAAATTTGATCAGCCCAGAGTAAGTTTTGAGATTTTTTATAGATGGGTTACTTATAATTTCTGTTGGTAATGTGTTCCACTGCTGAATTGTGGAAGGCAGGAATTAGTTTTGTTATAAGGTGGTTATACAGAAAGGGAGCTGAATGATCGAGTGCAGTAGGTCTCATTGTTAATAACAAAAGGTCGAATACAATCTTTGTAAGTAGTGTGAAGTAAAATCATTGTCCATTTTAAACATCTAATCTTATTTTGAGCTCATTAATAAATAATCTTTAGTTAGGTGATCTTGGACTGACACAAGGAATGGAAGACAATAAACAGATAATGCACAAATTTGATACAGTAAAACCTGTCATGAGCGACCTCTGCTATGAGCGACCACCTGTCATGAGCGACCACAATCGTAATGCACGGATCGATTTTGTTATATAAACGCACTGTCGTCTGCGACCACCTGCAGAACGCGACCAGCGACCGCGATTTCTTGGCAAAATATGCATTTCGACACTGCTATGAACGACCGCATCACAAAAACAGAGATAAACACAACTGACCTTTATTTAACTCTTTGTAACCACGACCGCTTAAGAAGCGAAGACGTTAAAAACAAAATCAAAAAATTAAAAACAAATTAGGCTGGCAACCGGTTTCTTGAATTGTACAGCTCATGAATGTAGTGTCATATGTTATAGATTGTAAACCAGACTAGAGTACATGCTGATTGCTCATTCGGAAATACCTCGGCTATTTCTGCGAGACAAAAGTATGATCCATAGGATTTCCCGCGAAATTGCGTATGGCAGCTTGTTCTAAAATAATACTGCAATGAACATCGCGAGAACTGAGATAAACACCACTGACGTTTATTTTATCCTTTGTAACAACGACCGCTTCCAAAGTAAAGACTGTTCTAACAAATTTTTTTTTATAAAAACAAATTAGACTGGCTACCGGTTTTCCAACTTTTGCAGGTCATGCATGTAGTTTCCTTTGTTCTGGACTGTAAACCAGACTAAAGTACATGTCACTAACTGCCATTGTAGTGCCAAAGTCAATATAGCGGTCGCATACATCATTTTTCTTTGGAGTTAATCCGTAATGCCTGGGGTGAATGAGGTCTTTGTCTTTAATACCAGTAGGTGAGAATCGTTTTCCGGATTCGATTGTCATTGTGAAAGGCTTGTGTTGTTTGTTGGGGTGTTTTTGCTGTTACAGAGATTACCAAACCGTCATATGCTCACCTTAGTGCAGCTGGCTACACCCTGTTTATAGAGTTAATCCCTTTGTATCGTCGGTGAATAAAGTCTTTGACTTTTGTCTCTAAATAAATTTATTCTGTTTCTGGATAAATTAATTGTGTCTTTTTATTTCATTCATTGGTACATATACATGTACATTGTATATGTATTCCATATTTCCCCAAAGCTTGATCAAAACCGCTACAGTAGTTGTTACAATTGATCCCTTATAACATTAACACCTAGCACTTTAATAACAATGGCAGAACCTCCAATGAAAAAGAAACAAATTCTAACATTGGAGGAAAGAATTAATGTGATTGAAAGAAGTGAAAAATGGGAGATCGTTTGCAACATAGCAGCCACTTAAAACGTCGCTAAAACTCAAATTTAGGGTGTTATAAAAGACAAGGAGTCAATTAGAAACGAACTCATATGCTAATACTAGTACATGTACGTGTGATCTTCAAATATAAATGTGATTCCTGTTTAATGATAGATGTATATCTTTATTACTATTTAAAATTATTTTCAGATTAATGCATGCAATATTTTAACAAGAACTATAAACAAAGAATACAATAAATGTACATGATTGTGCTTATTTTTCCCTCTTAAACAGTGCTGAATTTCGACCTCGGAAACTGGTCTTTTTGTACAAACCTGTTATGAGAGACCACCTGTCTTGAGAGACCGCTTTTTGCTGGCAGAAGGGGCGGTCTCTCATGACAGGTTTTACTGATTAGCTGTTTGATTACAGTAGTTCACAAGTTCTTTCTATCACTGATTTTTATGAGAATCAAACAATGGAATAGCCTGTGGGTTATACAATATAACTCAACAAAATGTTTATTCAATAAAATATACACTATTCACTTAACCCTGAGTACACGGTTTATTGTCAACATAATGGCAAAGAAAATAAACCTGCAGAAGAGCTGCTGTTGTACTTTTAAGTTATCAGTTCACACATGAAATTAACATGTCAATGGCAACTAAAACAAACCGTGTTGATGGCTTCTGTTGTTATTAGTTTGCACATGAGCATCTGTCTTCAGAAAGTGTACGAGTGAACCTACATATATCTAGGATGCCTTTTGTAACCACCATTTGTGATTTAAAAAATAAAAACGCTACTTTGAATACAAAATAGTACAGTTTAAATTGAAGTATAGATACAAAATCTTGAGAATGCTCTCTCTCTCTCTATGGCACGTATATCTGAGACTAACATACATGTATGTAGTGCTCCTGCCAATGTACACAGATCTGTTATTAAGTGCATATTGAATGCATCTTCTTTTTTTTCACAATATATAGAAATTCAGTATGAGAATGAATTTGACTTCATTGTCCTTATATTTTTGGAACAGTACATGGTTAGTTGGCTTTTAGCAATTCTTTTTGTTTTTGTATGTTCATGCAGCAACCACCAGAACTATGCTTTCTTAAGTTTTAATTACGCCTCTATAATGCTGTAATCGGATGTCAGAAGAAATCATACATTATGTTAAAGAGCACTCGTGCATGGGGTAACCATTGAAACTTTTCCGATTTTGTTTCACTTTAGTCTGGTATGAATGCGATTTTGTTATTAATATTTTCATGTTTATTGTTCTTTTCACTGCAGGAGTACAATATCACTGACTTTCATGTAATTGTTAAAAAAGTGTTGTGCGAACTGCAACGGAAATAAGGACATGAATGAATCTGTAGATTACAATAGTGTAGTATTAAAGAAAAAAATTAGATTCATTGCTCAAAATGTAGTATCAGTACAGTTTGTGAGGCATTGTCATTATGTTAATATTATCAAAAATTTGATCTGGCATTATGTATCATACATTATCTTTGTTAGAACTAGCAAATGTTTATCATTAAATAAATAATCACGTTTAATCAATATAAAAAGGTAAGCAAACTACACCTGAAAGAAATATTGATTTACATAAATCGGTGCCTCTCTTTCTTTCTCTGAACCTCTTTAGAGCATGCTTGCAGGGGTCATAAACAGTGAACCACTCATTTTATTGAGACCACATCCACTCTGCAGTGGTTATCAAATGTGGGAAAGTGTGGTGTGCAGAGCTATTCTAACGCTATATGCCATGGCAACTCCATCAGGGTGTGTGGAGAGCTGGTTTTTTTTAATCCTCTCCACTCTCTCTCTGCCCCACCATGAAACATAGGGAATTTTAAAAAATCTTGTAAGTTGTACTGTATTTCACAAATGTTGTGGAATTTTCTTCTCTATGAACAGTATCAACCACAATTGTACTTTCTACATGGAAATTTTGATAGCCACCAGGTTACAAATGACTCAGTCCGGGGATTGTTAACAGGAAGAACAATATGGCGGCCTTCATTACATTATTGCATCGGGTTATTTGCCATGTGCAGTGTACTTAAGGCCCCATGTGTATGCAAAATGTAACGCTCATTGCATCTTGTTTGATCTGTTTGCAATACAATAATTACAATACAATAGCTTCATTATAACTTTGCTTATCTGTTGTGTATGCTATACAATATATTGATTATTTTAGCTCATATAAATACCTTTTTCGTAAAACAGGTTGTTCTTGCACATTCCATTGACAGTTTTTTAAGTGAATAATGTAGGATTTTCTACTTGCTGTGTTCTGTACATGATATTTGGCTATAACACATTAGGGGTGAAACGATACACCTGTGCTGCGTATCGATACGATTCACGATCCACAGCCTACGATACGATACATTATTGATTCTCAGTTTAAAGAATAAGAAGGCAAACAAGTAATAATTATTAATGACTGCTGAAGATTAAAGTAACTTATATAGGGTAGATATAATTTTGTATAGATTCTTCACCTCTTGCATCGATACTTGTATCGATATAGCAAAAGTATCGATGCATCAATATATCAATGAATTGTTTCACCCTTATAATACACCCACTTATCCTATGGGCCTGTTCACATTACCAACAGCCCTTAAAATGTAGGAGCTTCCTTAAAATGTAGGAGCTGCCTTTGCCTTCTGGGCCCCCACCAGGGGTTCCATCCCACAGACCTCTCTACTTGTTTGTTCTCCCCGCATGCACATACACAATATTTCTGGATCCATCCCTGTGCTGGGTTATGTTTGATAGACACCATTAAAAAAATGGAAGTGGTACCCGAGTATACTAGTAATTTGCTGTTCACTGGGTACGAAATGTTTTTGAAAAGCCATGGTTATCCCAGTAAGATATCATAGGGCTTTTCAAAATTTCAGGATAGAGTCAGAACTAAAGATTTATGGACAAGTACACTGCTAATGTAAATAAATTTTGTAAAAAAGATTGACAAACATGGGAATAAAGTTACAGCAAATTCCCAAGTCCATATAAAATATAAGGTATTAACAGGCATATATATGCATGCATGTATTCTGATATTCATAAATACCATTGAAAATACTACTGCTGCAACTACTGTACTATAATTATTACTATTGTGTAGCATAATTTCTATCCTTTTTAACTTGTTACAGCTCAATGCAATTTCTGGGATGATATTATTTATTAATTCTTTCTAAAATTTCTGACAGCACAACATTCCTGTAGCTCCAGCCTAAGTGTTAGTCGGTTCCCTGTGTGAGTGTGTTGCTCTTACCATGGGGTGATGCTGCTTCCACACATATGAGCAGTTCAAATCCATGGTCAACAGATGCTGAATACACAAGTGCATTAATAATAAAAAGTGAGTGTTCTAAAGTATTTAATGCCATGGATCAATAGAAGAGAGATTATACTTGCAATCTGGATACAAAGGTCAGTTGAAATTCATTTATTAGTAGTGAGCAGCCTGATGATCTGTATTTATAACAGATCTGTCCAACGTGAATTCTGCATAATACAGTTGCTGTACACCACCAGTCATGTCAGAAGAAAACAAAGGCAGAGAACAATTTTCTGGTTTATCAGGTTACCTACTGTTGCCCCCAAGATATCTATATATAGTCCTAATTGCACATATTGCTTGTAAATCGTCATCAGTCCAAGTAATGGAAAGTGTGAGACATGTCACACACTTTTTTAATCTATTTAATTAGGATCAGCAAATAAAAGATAATCGAACAATTCCCTTTTTTTGACACAGTCTTGTTGTATGTCAGCTTTCTAGTGGTTGGCCACCCCTGATGACAAACTTGTCCATATTTTATGTTAATCTGAGTTTAAATCATTGCGATTGATTATCATTAATCCAATATTATTAATCTTGTGTCTAACCTGTTAGGGAATCCTGACCTTGGAATGGAATAAACACAAAAGTGATCCAATTTAAAGGATTTCAGAACAATATCCATTGCGGAGATGTCCCCACTACTGAATAGGCTCTATCTACATGAATATGCATTCCTGTCCATGGAACGGAATAAACACGAAACATCACAAGCGATCCAATCAGAGGCATTCCATGGTATGTCCATTGCGGAGAAGATGTGTGCACTACATAAAAAGCCCAATCTACATGAATACGGCATCATGACCATAAAATGGAAGAAACACAAAGGAGATGACTGTTAGGGATCCTCTGCCAATAATAGGGTTAGAAATGATAAATTAATGAATGAATTGACTTGTTTTGTGCATTTTATTACATCCTACAGGTTTTTTGTATTTCAAATTGGAAGGGGGTACACACTGCCAGGGGGTGTGTGTCCCAATGAAAAAAAAAATATCTAAAAAATCGGATGCAGCCACTAGTCCCGTGGGTTTTAGAACCTTAACAGTTAAGTAGTCTGAAAACATTTGCTAGTTCCAGGTGCACTTTGAGAGTGGCCAACTAACCACAGAATGTAGGTCTCAACAACCTAGTTTTGATGTGTGACACAACTGATTTCCCATATACACCTGACATGTATTTTTGGTAGTAAATAGCTTAAAAGGTGTTATAATTTGAGCGCAGACACCATACATACATGCCAACCATTACACTTTTGGTGTAATCATTACACTTTTTTTCACCTAATTATGTCTTACGCTACCCTGTATGTTGAATACGCTTTTTTGGTACATTAAAAGATAAAAATAAAGCAATAATAAGTTGCGTTTTTAATTTTTTTTATCACCTATTTAATCAAATATATCATAAATTTGAGAATATTCTAAAAGAAGACTGCTAATTAAGAATAGCGCAAGAGTACATTTGTCAATTGTAGACCTACTTGTACTTGTTTTCTATTTATAGCAGCTGTATGTGACACATTTCCAAGGAAAAAGACCAGTTTCTTCAAATCAATAGTGCTTTACAAATTTTAAATGAATATGAGTGATGTAATACAGCACTCGGGTTGAGCATGTTGTCATGCTTATTGCAGAATTTGTGGACTTGACTTTACAATCATTCAGCGAAAGTTCAACATTTAGACTAGTTAAAGTGTTATATATAAATAATTTGTCAATATGTTTTGTGTTTGTATTCTGGTACTAATTCACACAGATTTTGACCATTTGTGATAAGAATTTTAACCACCCACAGATCCAGGTTAGTAGGAAAACTAAATGTACATTTTTCGTACAGTTTATTGTAATAATGGCATGTAATATATAGATTACACTTTTTATGCTCAGATTATGCTTTTTTGCCACTTCGGTTACGCTTGTACCTCTGTAGGGGTTGGCAGGTATGATTCTGGCTGGAGAGGTAAATTAATCCAGATATTATGGTCCAGCTTGGACCCTGATTTACTATGATTAAATGCACTTAAAAGTAATGCCAAGCATTTGTATGATTAACATGTCTTCTGGTAAGAAAAATAGTAAAAGTGTGGTTGTGATCTAGCAACACATGTAACAGATATGAATGGAATAATTAAGGGAAAAGTTCAGGCAAGCAAGATTTACTAACTTTCTAAAAGTGAAAATGTTGATCTATGATTTTAACCGTGATGAAATACTATGAAAAATAATGACACATTCAGGAGTAGTACCTTCAATGGGTTTAGTGTTACAGTCCTAATACGACAAGTAATTAAGCTTTGCATGTGACTTTGATCTTCCTGATTGGACCATGCTGTTGATACACATGATTGGTACAAGATGCACCCCCAAGCTATGATTTGACAGGGTGAAACATTTCTTTCCATTATCTGTAATAACTTGATTGCTTCTGGGTGACAGTTTGGACACAAAAAATGATAATGATTTGAGACCTGGCTGTAAAGATGCCATAAAAGTGCTAAGTGAAGACATCAAGTTCTGAGATGTAGCTATACCAAGCTTTAGGTTTATTACTTTATTTAAAAGTTTGTGAGTTACATCTCCAAACAAATATAGTAATGTCCACCTTTCACTGAAATGAAAACCATGAAAGTGGTAAATTTGACACTCTTTGTCTTACATATATGTAAAAGTTGACCAATTTTCCTCCCACAAATTCTATCCTTTCAGATTTGAAAACTGTACACTAAAAGTAAATGTAACCTTCATCTGTAAACTTTACCTTTAAGAAAGGTGGCAACACATGTACTAGTTCTGATGTGTAAATTTACAAATATCATCCAATTGGCTGGTTTTATTAAACTCTTCCAAGCAGAATAATATTGGAAGATTTTGTACAAAAATTACACAAGTATCTACCGGTATACAGACTGATTCCACGTTTTCTTCAAGAGCATATGGGCAGTGTTATTTGTATACATGTAGTTGTCACACTGGATGATGTTTATATAAAAATTATAAATGTTTCTTGACTTTAATATTTGCTTAAACCTTAACGTTAAGTATAATGTTGATATGTTAGCTATTGTCCTTGAATTAGGTTGTTCACTTAGTATTTGAGGTCAAGGACGGTTTTGGTAAACAAGTTGTTGATTCAGTTTGAGGTCAAGGTTGATTTTGTTTACAGATAAAACCAGAATTTCCCTTAGAGTTGTGTGTTAAGAGTCACATACATAATATTCTAAAACATTGTCAGGTGACCTATCTTTATATATACTATGTTTAGTGGACAGTTTTTCAATTTTCGACATTAACATCAGTCTTTAAAGAGCCATTACAGTTGTGAACAATCGTTCACAATTCAGAGAGAGGAATTATTTAAAATATTCATTGGATTATAAAAGTGCTCATAGACTTTTGGATTTTGAATTGATGATTTTGGGATTTATGTAAACTTATTCAAAGATATTCTGGAGAACTTCATTTTGGCACATCATCACATTAAACACCACTGGCACATCAGAACATTAAAGACTATTGGCACATCAACAGATTCAAGGATAGTTATTCATTCGAAACCCAAAATACAATCTGTTGCGACCCAAAATGCAGCACCAGTATAGGGTTGTGACCTGGGGTTTGGGAACCACTGCTCTAATGTCTGTGACATTGTAAAGGCAGAAACTACAAAGTAGACTTCAGCCAAAATTTGGTCCTGGTGCAGATTCAGTTTTGAAGTTTGATTTATTATTACATTAAAAATAATTTATGACTATAATATAAATGCCTTATTGAAGGATACTGTATGCACATTAGTTTTGGCACGATTATTAATTGGTTATACATTCCATATGTTTGGGCTATTTTCCACATTTAACTTTGGGTCAGATATTTCCAAATTTTCTGAAAATTGGTGAAAATGCTGTAAACAATGGCTGCAAAAGCAACTGAAGTTCAGCATTAGTAGGAGACAAATTTTGACTATCCTACAATAAATTCACCAGTGAGACTATGCCAGCCTGTCTCTAGTCATTTCTTTGCAAATGGTTTTCTAACTCTCTTAACTTAAAAGTTCGAGTATAGAATAGACATGCTTTAAAATCTCTGTGAAGGGCAAAAGATTGGTTGAACATGTCTGGATGAAGGTATTTTTTCTTTTGTGTTTTCTCTATTAAAAATCCATGTCTTGCTTGTGGTACACTGCAGACAAGACAAAGATAATTCAGATAGGATTCAATACATACTTAGACTCTCAAGCTCAAGGAGTTCACTCCAAAACCTCCAAACCAATCTGTTCAGAAAACCAGTTTTGTTTGAGAAAATATAGTCCTCTTAGATGAGCTCTAGATTGATGAAGATGTCTTGCAGTATATTTTTCATCATTCAAACACGTGAACATTGATTTTGAAAATTGTAATACAGGATTTGGTCGGATTTTCACTGTTGCTGGTATGGAACAGTCTGTAAATTGTTTGATTTTACAAAGGTTTGGTTATTGTGTTTACAGATAGAGCACAAACTAGGTATGCATTTGCTTCTTGGAAATTTTTTATTTTAACAACTACCCTCTTTTCCAAGTCCATATGTCATCTTCATTTTATAATGCCTGATAGGTACAGAAACATTATACAATCGACTGTATAATACATGTTAAATGTTGATGTTTGATTTGAAATCGGTTGAAATGGGCTTGTAATGTACTCCTTGAGCATAAGATTCAAGTTGTGATTGATATTCTGTCTGGATTGATTTTTAATAGCAAGAATAGAAAAAATGACTTCAATCTTGTATTTGTTTACTATATGTATTTTCAGGTGGGTCTGACCAATGTCTAAATATATTTTTTTTTTTAAAATTCTACATTGATTGATATTACTGGTTTCCATTATATTCTAAAAGTGAAAATTTTCAGTTGTCAAAAATCTAGGGAATGTGAATCTATAGTCAGATAAAAGAAAGATGCATTCATGTAAACTTGTCCAAAGCACTACACTCTGGGAACAATGTAAAATCAGATATAAAGTTCCCAATAAAGTGATAAACTCCTACCTTTTTACATCATATTAATTTGGTTCTAATAAGATGCATTTGCTTAATTACAGTATTGATTCAAAATTCATAATGATTCGGTAACAATATTTGGTCCTTGAATTTTGTGTTCAAATTGCTCAAATGACAATTTTCTTTAACTTTGAGGTACTACAGGTTTAAAATTCATGTGCATATGTTGGTTTGTGAGCTCGAGTATTAGGCTGGCACTGATTTTTAATCAAATGTGACAAAATCAAACTGTTGAAGGTTATAGCAGCTTCCTATTCGGGGTATTAAGAAGATTTTGATGACCTTAAAATAGGGAATGTTTGATAGTTTTATATAGTAAAAGTTTGAAAATTCCAACAAGAATAACTTGGATACACGGCATGACTTGGAAAACTAGGTCAGTCCTGATGTAATACTCTAATGCAGTTGTTCCCAAACTTTTTTGATCGCAACCCAAAATACAATCTTTTGCGACCCAAAATGCAGTACCAGTATAGGGTTGCGACCTGGGGTTTGGGAACCACTGCTCTAATGTCTGTGACATTGTAAAAGCAGAAACTACAAAGTAGACTTCAGCCAAAATTTGGTCCTGGTGCAGATTCAGTTTTGAAGTTTGATTTATTATTACATTAAAAATAATTTATGACTATAATATAAATGCCTTATTGAAGGATACTGTATGCACATTAGTTTTGGCACGATTATTAATTGGTTATACATGCCATATGTTTGTTCTATTTTCCACATTTAACTTTGGGTCAGATATTTCCAAATTTTCTGAAAATTGGTGAAAATGCTGTAAACAATGGCTGCAAAAGCAGCTGAAGTTCAGCATTAGTAGGAGACAAATTTTGACTATCCTACAATAAATTCACCAGTGAGACTATGCCAGCCTGTCTCTAGTCATTTCTTTGCAAATGGTTTTCTAACTCTCTTAACTGAAAAGTTCGAGTATAGAATAGACGTGCTTTAAAATCTCTGTGAAGGGCAAAAAGATTGGTTGAACATGTCTGGATGAAGGTATTTTTTCTTGTGTGTTTTCTCTATTAAAAATCCATGTCTTGCTTGTGGTACACTGCAGACAAGACAAAAATAATTCAGATAGGATTCAATACATACTTAGACTCTCAAGCTCAAGGAGTTCACTCCAAAACCTCCAAACCAATCTGTTCAGAAAATCAGTTTTGTTTGAGAAAATATAGCCCACTTAGATGAGCTCTAGATTGATGAAGATGTCTTGCAATATATTTTTCATCATACAAACATGTGAACATTGATTTTGAAAATTGTAATACAGGATTTGGTCGGATTTTCACTGTTGCTGGTATGGACCCGTCTCTAAATTGTTTGATTTTACAAAGGTTTGGTTATTGTGTTTACAGATAGAGCACAAACTAGGTATGCATTTGCTTCTTGAATTTTTTTTATTTTGACAACTACCCTCTTTTCCAAGTCCATATTTCATCTTCATTTTATAATGCCTGATAGGTACAGAAACATTATACAATCGACTGTATAATACATGTTAAATGTTGATGTTTGATTTGAAATCGGTTGAAATGGGCTTGTAATGTACTCCTTGAGCATAAGATTCAAGTTGTGATTGATATTCTGTCTGGGTTGATTTTTAATAGCAAGAATAGAAAAAATGACTTCAATCTTGTATTTGTTTACTATATGTATTTTCAGGTGGGTCTGACCAATGTCTAAATATATTTTTTTAAAATAAATTTCTACATTGATTCATACTACTGGCTTCCATTATATTCTAAAAGTGAACATTTTCAGTTAGTCAAAAATCTAGGGAATGTGAATCTATAGTCAGATAAAAGAAAGATGCATTCATGTAAACTTGTCCAAAGCACTACACTCTGGGAACAATGTAAAATCAGATATAAAGTTCCCAATAAAGTGATTAACTCCTACCTTTTTACATCATATTAATTTGGTTCTAATAAGATGCATTTGCTTAATTACAGTATTGATTCAAAATTCATAATGATTCGGTAACAATATTTGGTCCTTGAATTTTGTGTTCAAATTGCTCAAATGACAATTTTCTTTAACTTTGAGGTACTACAGGTTTAAAGTTCATGTGCATATGTTGGTTTGTGAGCTCGAGTATCAGGCTGGCACTGATTTTTAAACAAATGTGACAAAATCAAACTGTTGGGGGTTATAGCAGCTTCCTATTCGGGGTATTAAGAAGATTTTGATGACCTTAAAATAGGGAATGTTTGATAGTTTTATATAGTAAAAGTTTGAAAATTCCAACAAGAATAACTTGGATACACGGCATGACTTGGAAAACTAGGTCAGTCCTGATGTAATACTTTAATGCAGTTGTTCCCAAACTTTTTTGATCGCAACCCAAATTACAATCTTTTGCGACCCAAAATGCAGTACCAGTATAGGGTTGCGACCTGGGGTTTGGGAACCACTGCTCTAATGTCTGTGACATTGTAAAAGCAGAAACTACAAAGTAGACTTCAGCCAAAATTTGGTCCTGGTGCAGATTCAGTTTTGAAGTTTGATTTATTATTACATTAAAAATAATTTATGACTATAATATAAATGCCTTATTGAAGGATACTGTATGCACATTAGTTTTGGCACGATTATTAATTGGTTATACATGCCATATGTTTGGGCTATTTTCCATATTTAACTTTGGGTCAGATATTTCCAAATTTTCTGAAAATTGGTGAAAATGCTGTAAACAATGGCTGCAAAAGCAACTGAAGTTCAGCATTAGTAGGAGACAAATTTTGACTATCCTACAATAAATTCACCAGTGAGACTATGCCAGCCTGTCTCTAGTCATTTCTTTGCAAATGGTTTTCTAACTCTCTTAACTGAAAAGTTCGAGTATAGAATAGACGTGCTTTAAAATCTCTGTGAAGGGCAAAAAGATTGGTTGAACATGTCTGGATGAAGGTATTTTTTCTTGTGTGTTTTCTCTATTAAAAATCCATGTCTTGCTTGTGGTACACTGCAGACAAGACAAAAATAATTCAGATAGGATTCAATACATACTTAGACTCTCAAGCTCAAGGAGTTCACTCCAAAACCTCCAAACCAATCTGTTCAGAAAATCAGTTTTGTTTGAGAAAATATAGCCCTCTTAGATGAGCTCTAGATTGATGAAGATGTCTTGCAATATATTTTTCATCATACAAACATGTGAACATTGATTTTGAAAATTGTAATACAGGATTTGGTCGGATTTTCACTGTTGCTGGTATGGACCCGTCTCTAAATTGTTTGATTTTACAAAGGTTTGGTTATTGTGTTTACAGATAGAGCACAAACTAGGTATGCATTTGCTTCTTGAATTTTTTTTATTTTGACAACTACCCTCTTTTCCAAGTCCATATTTCATCTTCATTTTATAATGCCTGATAGGTACAGAAACATTATACAATCGACTGTATAATACATGTTAAATGTTGATGTTTGATTTGAAATCGGTTGAAATGGGCTTGTAATGTACTCCTTGAGCATAAGATTCAAGTTGTGATTGATATTCTGTCTGGGTTGATTTTTAATAGCAAGAATAGAAAAAATGACTTCAATCTTGTATTTGTTTACTATATGTATTTTCAGGTGGGTCTGACCAATGTCTAAATATATTTTTTTAAAATAAATTTCTACATTGATTCATACTACTGGCTTCCATTATATTCTAAAAGTGAACATTTTCAGTTAGTCAAAAATCTAGGGAATGTGAATCTATAGTCAGAGAAAAGAAAGATGCATTCATGTAAACTTGTCCAAAGCACTACACTCTGGGAACAATGTAAAATCAGATATAAAGTTCCCAATAAAGTGATTAACTCCTACCTTTTTACATCATATTAATTTGGTTCTAATAAGATGCATTTGCTTAATTACAGTATTGATTCAAAATTCATAATGATTCGGTAACAATATTTGGTCCTTGAATTTTGTGTTCAAATTGCTCAAATGACAATTTTCTTTAACTTTGAGGTACTACAGGTTTAAAGTTCATGTGCATATGTTGGTTTGTGAGCTCGAGTATCAGGCTGGCACTGATTTTTAAACAAATGTGACAAAATCAAACTGTTGGGGGTTATAGCAGCTTCCTATTCGGGGTATTAAGAAGATTTTGATGACCTTAAAATAGGGAATGTTTGATAGTTTTATATAGTAAAAGTTTGAAAATTCCAACAAGAATAACTTGGATACACGGCATGACTTGGAAAACTAG
Organism: Margaritifera margaritifera; assembly: GCA_029931535.1. NCBI lineage: Eukaryota > Metazoa > Mollusca > Bivalvia > Unionida > Margaritiferidae > Margaritifera > Margaritifera margaritifera. The sequence continues at coordinate 29,124 of JAQPZY010001091.1, read as the reverse complement.
GTCAGTCCTGATGTAATACTCTAATGCAGTTGTTCCCAAACTTTTTTGATCGCAACCCAAAATACAATCTTTTGCGACCCAAAATGCAGTACCAGTATAGGGTTGCGACCTGGGGTTTGGGAACCACTGCTCTAATGTCTGTGACATTGTAAAAGCAGAAACTACAAAGTAGACTTCAGCCAAAATTTGGTCCTGGTGCAGATTCAGTTTTGAAGTTTGATTTATTATTACATTAAAAATAATTTATGACTATAATATAAATGCCTTATTGAAGGATACTGTATGCACATTAGTTTTGGCACGATTATTAATTGGTTATACATGCCATATGTTTGTTCTATTTTCCACATTTAACTTTGGGTCAGATATTTCCAAATTTTCTGAAAATTGGTGAAAATGCTGTAAACAATGGCTGCAAAAGCAGCTGAAGTTCAGCATTAGTAGGAGACAAATTTTGACTATCCTACAATAAATTCACCAGTGAGACTATGCCAGCCTGTCTCTAGTCATTTCTTTGCAAATGGTTTTCTAACTCTCTTAACTGAAAAGTTCGAGTATAGAATAGACGTGCTTTAAAATCTCTGTGAAGGGCAAAAAGATTGGTTGAACATGTCTGGATGAAGGTATTTTTTCTTGTGTGTTTTCTCTATTAAAAATCCATGTCTTGCTTGTGGTACACTGCAGACAAGACAAAAATAATTCAGATAGGATTCAATACATACTTAGACTCTCAAGCTCAAGGAGTTCACTCCAAAACCTCCAAACCAATCTGTTCAGAAAATCAGTTTTGTTTGAGAAAATATAGCCCACTTAGATGAGCTCTAGATTGATGAAGATGTCTTGCAATATATTTTTCATCATACAAACATGTGAACATTGATTTTGAAAATTGTAATACAGGATTTGGTCGGATTTTCACTGTTGCTGGTATGGACCCGTCTCTAAATTGTTTGATTTTACAAAGGTTTGGTTATTGTGTTTACAGATAGAGCACAAACTAGGTATGCATTTGCTTCTTGAATTTTTTTTATTTTGACAACTACCCTCTTTTCCAAGTCCATATTTCATCTTCATTTTATAATGCCTGATAGGTACAGAAACATTATACAATCGACTGTATAATACATGTTAAATGTTGATGTTTGATTTGAAATCGGTTGAAATGGGCTTGTAATGTACTCCTTGAGCATAAGATTCAAGTTGTGATTGATATTCTGTCTGGGTTGATTTTTAATAGCAAGAATAGAAAAAATGACTTCAATCTTGTATTTGTTTACTATATGTATTTTCAGGTGGGTCTGACCAATGTCTAAATATATTTTTTTAAAATAAATTTCTACATTGATTCATACTACTGGCTTCCATTATATTCTAAAAGTGAACATTTTCAGTTAGTCAAAAATCTAGGGAATGTGAATCTATAGTCAGATAAAAGAAAGATGCATTCATGTAAACTTGTCCAAAGCACTACACTCTGGGAACAATGTAAAATCAGATATAAAGTTCCCAATAAAGTGATTAACTCCTACCTTTTTACATCATATTAATTTGGTTCTAATAAGATGCATTTGCTTAATTACAGTATTGATTCAAAATTCATAATGATTCGGTAACAATATTTGGTCCTTGAATTTTGTGTTCAAATTGCTCAAATGACAATTTTCTTTAACTTTGAGGTACTACAGGTTTAAAGTTCATGTGCATATGTTGGTTTGTGAGCTCGAGTATCAGGCTGGCACTGATTTTTAAACAAATGTGACAAAATCAAACTGTTGGGGGTTATAGCAGCTTCCTATTCGGGGTATTAAGAAGATTTTGATGACCTTAAAATAGGGAATGTTTGATAGTTTTATATAGTAAAAGTTTGAAAATTCCAACAAGAATAACTTGGATACACGGCATGACTTGGAAAACTAGGTCAGTCCTGATGTAATACTCTAATGCAGTTGTTCCCAAACTTTTTTGATCGCAACCCAAATTACAATCTTTTGCGACCCAAAATGCAGTACCAGTATAGGGTTGCGACCTGGGGTTTGGGAACCACTGCTCTAATGTCTGTGACATTGTAAAAGCAGAAACTACAAAGTAGACTTCAGCCAAAATTTGGTCCTGGTGCAGATTCAGTTTTGAAGTTTGATTTATTATTACATTAAAAATAATTTATGACTATAATATAAATGCCTTATTGAAGGATACTGTATGCACATTAGTTTTGGCACGATTATTAATTGGTTATACATGCCATATGTTTGGGCTATTTTCCATATTTAACTTTGGGTCAGATATTTCCAAATTTTCTGAAAATTGGTGAAAATGCTGTAAACAATGGCTGCAAAAGCAACTGAAGTTCAGCATTAGTAGGAGACAAATTTTGACTATCCTACAATAAATTCACCAGTGAGACTATGCCAGCCTGTCTCTAGTCATTTCTTTGCAAATGGTTTTCTAACTCTCTTAACTGAAAAGTTCGAGTATAGAATAGACGTGCTTTAAAATCTCTGTGAAGGGCAAAAAGATTGGTTGAACATGTCTGGATGAAGGTATTTTTTCTTTTGTGTTTTCTCTATTAAAAATCCATGTCTTGCTTGTGGTACACTGCAGACAAGACAAAAATAATTCAGATAGGATTCAATACATACTTAGACTCTCAAGCTCAAGGAGTTCACTCCAAAACCTCCAAACCAATCTGTTCAGAAAATCAGTTTTGTTTGAGAAAATATAGCCCTCTTAGATGAGCTCTAGATTGATGAAGATGTCTTGCAATATATTTTTCATCATACAAACATGTGAACATTGATTTTGAAAATTGTAATACAGGATTTGGTCGGATTTTCACTGTTGCTGGTATGGACCCGTCTCTAAATTGTTTGATTTTACAAAGGTTTGGTTATTGTGTTTACAGATAGAGCACAAACTAGGTATGCATTTGCTTCTTGACTTTTTTTTATTTTGACAACTACCCTCTTTTCCAAGTCCATATTTCATCTTCATTTTATAATGCCTGATAGGTACAGAAACATTATACAATCGACTGTATAATACATGTTAAATGTTGATGTTTGATTTGAAATCGGTTGAAATGGGCTTGTAATGTACTCCTTGAGCATAAGATTCAAGTTGTGATTGATATTCTGTCTGGGTTGATTTTTAATAGCAAGAATAGAAAAAATGACTTCAATCTTGTATTTGTTTACTATATGTATTTTCAGGTGGGTCTGACCAATGTCTAAATATATTTTTTTAAAATAAATTTCTACATTGATTCATACTACTGGCTTCCATTATATTCTAAAAGTGAACATTTTCAGTTAGTCAAAAATCTAGGGAATGTGAATCTATAGTCAGATAAAAGAAAGATGCATTCATGTAAACTTGTCCAAAGCACTACACTCTGGGAACAATGTAAAATCAGATATAAAGTTCCCAATAAAGTGATTAACTCCTACCTTTTTACATCATATTAATTTGGTTCTAATAAGATGCATTTGCTTAATTACAGTATTGATTCAAAATTCATAATGATTCGGTAACAATATTTGGTCCTTGAATTTTGTGTTCAAATTGCTCAAATGACAATTTTCTTTAACTTTGAGGTACTACAGGTTTAAAGTTCATGTGCATATGTTGGTTTGTGAGCTCGAGTATCAGGCTGGCACTGATTTTTAAACAAATGTGACAAAATCAAACTGTTGGGGGTTATAGCAGCTTCCTATTCGGGGTATTAAGAAGATTTTGATGACCTTAAAATAGGGAATGTTTGATAGTTTTATATAGTAAAAGTTTGAAAATTCCAACAAGAATAACTTGGATACACGGCATGACTTGGAAAACTAGGTCAGTCCTGATGTAATACTCTAATGCAGTTGTTCCCAAACTTTTTTGATCGCAACCCAAATTACAATCTTTTGCGACCCAAAATGCAGTACCAGTATAGGGTTGCGACCTGGGGTTTGGGAACCACTGCTCTAATGTCTGTGACATTGTAAAAGCAGAAACTACAAAGTAGACTTCAGCCAAAATTTGGTCCTGGTGCAGATTCAGTTTTGAAGTTTGATTTATTATTACATTAAAAATAATTTATGACTATAATATAAATGCCTTATTGAAGGATACTGTATGCACATTAGTTTTGGCACGATTATTAATTGGTTATACATGCCATATGTTTGTTCTATTTTCCACATTTAACTTTGGGTCAGATATTTCCAAATTTTCTGAAAATTGGTGAAAATGCTGTAAACAATGGCTGCAAAAGCAACTGAAGTTCAGCATTAGTAGGAGACAAATTTTGACTATCCTACAATAAATTCACCAGTGAGACTATGCCAGCCTGTCTCTAGTCATTTCTTTGCAAATGGTTTTCTAACTCTCTTAACTGAAAAGTTCGAGTATAGAATAGACGTGCTTTAAAATCTCTGTGAAGGGCAAAAAGATTGGTTGAACATGTCTGGATGAAGGTATTTTTTCTTTTGTGTTTTCTCTATTAAAAATCCATGTCTTGCTTGTGGTACACTGCAGACAAGACAAAAATAATTCAGATAGGATTCAATACATACTTAGACTCTCAAGCTCAAGGAGTTCACTCCAAAACCTCCAAACCAATCTGTTCAGAAAATCAGTTTTGTTTGAGAAAATATAGCCCTCTTAGATGAGCTCTAGATTGATGAAGATGTCTTGCAATATATTTTTCATCATACAAACATGTGAACATTGATTTTGAAAATTGTAATACAGGATTTGGTCGGATTTTCACTGTTGCTGGTATGGACCCGTCTCTAAATTGTTTGATTTTACAAAGGTTTGGTTATTGTGTTTACAGATAGAGCACAAACTAGGTATGCATTTGCTTCTTGAATTTTTTTTATTTTGACAACTACCCTCTTTTCCAAGTCCATATTTCATCTTCATTTTATAATGCCTGATAGGTACAGAAACATTATACAATCGACTGTATAATACATGTTAAATGTTGATGTTTGATTTGAAATCGGTTGAAATGGGCTTGTAATGTACTCCTTGAGCATAAGATTCAAGTTGTGATTGATATTCTGTCTGGGTTGATTTTTAATAGCAAGAATAGAAAAAATGACTTCAATCTTGTATTTGTTTACTATATGTATTTTCAGGTGGGTCTGACCAATGTCTAAATATATTTTTTTAAAATAAATTTCTACATTGATTCATACTACTGGCTTCCATTATATTCTAAAAGTGAACATTTTCAGTTAGTCAAAAATCTAGGGAATGTGAATCTATAGTCAGATAAAAGAAAGATGCATTCATGTAAACTTGTCCAAAGCACTACACTCTGGGAACAATGTAAAATCAGATATAAAGTTCCCAATAAAGTGATAAACTCCTACCTTTTTACATCATATTAATTTGGTTCTAATAAGATGCATTTGCTTAATTACAGTATTGATTCAAAATTCATAATGATTCGGGAACAATATTTGGTCCTTGAATTTTGTGTTCAAATTGCTCAAATGACAATTTTCTTTAACTTTGAGGTACTACAGGTTTAAAGTTCATGTGCATATGTTGGTTTGTGAGCTCGAGTATCAGGCTGGCACTGATTTTTAAACAAATGTGACAAAATCAAACTGTTGGGGGTTATAGCAGCTTCCTATTCGGGGTATTAAGAAGATTTTGATGACCTTAAAATAGGGAATGTTTGATAGTTTTATATAGTAAAAGTTTGAAAATTCCAACAAGAATAACTTGGATACACGGCATGACTTGGAAAACTAGGTCAGTCCTGATGTAATACTCTAATGCAGTTGTTCCCAAACTTTTTTGATCGCAACCCAAATTACAATCTTTTGCGACCCAAAATGCAGTACCAGTATAGGGTTGCGACCTGGGGTTTGGGAACCACTGCTCTAATGTCTGTGACATTGTAAAAGCAGAAACTACAAAGTAGACTTCAGCCAAAATTTGGTCCTGGTGCAGATTCAGTTTTGAAGTTTGATTTATTATTACATTAAAAATAATTTATGACTATAATATAAATGCCTTATTGAAGGATACTGTATGCACATTAGTTTTGGCACGATTATTAATTGGTTATACATTCCATATGTTTGGGCTATTTTCCACATTTAACTTTGGGTCAGATATTTCCAAATTTTCTGAAAATTGGTGAAAATGCTGTAAAACAATGGCTGCAAAAGCAACTGAAGTTCAGCATTAGTAGGAGACAAATTTTGACTATCCTACAATAAATTCACCAGTGAGACTATGCCAGCCTGTCTCTAGTCATTTCTTTGCAAATGGTTTTCTAACTCTCTTAACTGAAAAGTTCGAGTATAGAATAGACGTGCTTTAAAATCTCTGTGAAGGGCAAAAAGATTGGTTGAACATGTCTGGATGAAGGTATTTTTTCTTTTGTGTTTTCTCTATTAAAAATCCATGTCTTGCTTGTGGTACACTGCAGACAAGACAAAAATAATTCAGATAGGATTCAATACATACTTAGACTCTCAAGCTCAAGGAGTTCACTCCAAAACCTCCAAACCAATCTGTTCAGAAAATCAGTTTTGTTTGAGAAAATATAGCCCTCTTAGATGAGCTCTAGATTGATGAAGATGTCTTGCAATATATTTTTCATCATACAAACATGTGAACATTGATTTTGAAAATTGTAATACAGGATTTGGTCGGATTTTCACTGTTGCTGGTATGGACCCGTCTCTAAATTGTTTGATTTTACAAAGGTTTGGTTATTGTGTTTACAGATAGAGCACAAACTAGGTATGCATTTGCTTCTTGACTTTTTTTTATTTTGACAACTACCCTCTTTTCCAAGTCCATATTTCATCTTCATTTTATAATGCCTGATAGGTACAGAAACATTATACAATCGACTGTATAATACATGTTAAATGTTGATGTTTGATTTGAAATCGGTTGAAATGGGCTTGTAATGTACTCCTTGAGCATAAGATTCAAGTTGTGATTGATATTCTGTCTGGGTTGATTTTTAATAGCAAGAATAGAAAAAATGACTTCAATCTTGTATTTGTTTACTATATGTATTTTCAGGTGGGTCTGACCAATGTCTAAATATATTTTTTTAAAATAAATTTCTACATTGATTCATACTACTGGCTTCCATTATATTCTAAAAGTGAACATTTTCAGTTAGTCAAAAATCTAGGGAATGTGAATCTATAGTCAGATAAAAGAAAGATGCATTCATGTAAACTTGTCCAAAGCACTACACTCTGGGAACAATGTAAAATCAGATATAAAGTTCCCAATAAAGTGATAAACTCCTACCTTTTTACATCATATTAATTTGGTTCTAATAAGATGCATTTGCTTAATTACAGTATTGATTCAAAATTCATAATGATTCGGTAACAATATTTGGTCCTTGAATTTTGTGTTCAAATTGCTCAAATGACAATTTTCTTTAACTTTGAGGTACTACAGGTTTAAAGTTCATGTGCATATGTTGGTTTGTGAGCTCGAGTATCAGGCTGGCACTGATTTTTAAACAAATGTGACAAAATCAAACTGTTGGGGGTTATAGCAGCTTCCTATTCGGGGTATTAAGAAGATTTTGATGACCTTAAAATAGGGAATGTTTGATAGTTTTATATAGTAAAAGTTTGAAAATTCCAACAAGAATAACTTGGATACACGGCATGACTTGGAAAACTAGGTCAGTCCTGATGTAATACTCTAATGCAGTTGTTCCCAAACTTTTTTGATCGCAACCCAAATTACAATCTTTTGCGACCCAAAATGCAGTACCAGTATAGGGTTGCGACCTGGGGTTTGGGAACCACTGCTCTAATGTCTGTGACATTGTAAAAGCAGAAACTACAAAGTAGACTTCAGCCAAAATTTGGTCCTGGTGCAGATTCAGTTTTGAAGTTTGATTTATTATTACATTAAAAATAATTTATGACTATAATATAAATGCCTTATTGAAGGATACTGTATGCACATTAGTTTTGGCACGATTATTAATTGGTTATACATGCCATATGTTTGTTCTATTTTCCACATTTAACTTTGGGTCAGATATTTCCAAATTTTCTGAAAATTGGTGAAAATGCTGTAAACAATGGCTGCAAAAGCAACTGAAGTTCAGCATTAGTAGGAGACAAATTTTGACTATCCTACAATAAATTCACCAGTGAGACTATGCCAGCCTGTCTCTAGTCATTTCTTTGCAAATGGTTTTCTAACTCTCTTAACTGAAAAGTTCGAGTATAGAATAGACGTGCTTTAAAATCTCTGTGAAGGGCAAAAAGATTGGTTGAACATGTCTGGATGAAGGTATTTTTTCTTTTGTGTTTTCTCTATTAAAAATCCATGTCTTGCTTGTGGTACACTGCAGACAAGACAAAAATAATTCAGATAGGATTCAATACATACTTAGACTCTCAAGCTCAAGGAGTTCACTCCAAAACCTCCAAACCAATCTGTTCAGAAAATCAGTTTTGTTTGAGAAAATATAGCCCTCTTAGATGAGCTCTAGATTGATGAAGATGTCTTGCAATATATTTTTCATCATACAAACATGTGAACATTGATTTTGAAAATTGTAATACAGGATTTGGTCGGATTTTCACTGTTGCTGGTATGGACCCGTCTCTAAATTGTTTGATTTTACCAAGGTTTGGTTATTGTGTTTACAGATAGAGCACAAACTAGGTATGCATTTGCTTCTTGAATTTTTTTTATTTTGACAACTACCCTCTTTTCCAAGTCCATATTTCATCTTCATTTTATAATGCCTGATAGGTACAGAAACATTATACAATCGACTGTATAATACATGTTAAATGTTGATGTTTGATTTGAAATCGGTTGAAATGGGCTTGTAATGTACTCCTTGAGCATAAGATTCAAGTTGTGATTGATATTCTGTCTGGGTTGATTTTTAATAGCAAGAATAGAAAAAATGACTTCAATCTTGTATTTGTTTACTATATGTATTTTCAGGTGGGTCTGACCAATGTCTAAATATATTTTTTTAAAATAAATTTCTACATTGATTCATACTACTGGCTTCCATTATATTCTAAAAGTGAACATTTTCAGTTAGTCAAAAATCTAGGGAATGTGAATCTATAGTCAGATAAAAAGAAAGATGCATTCATGTAAACTTGTCCAAAGCACTACACTCTGGGAACAATGTAAAATCAGATATAAAGTTCCCAATAAAGTGATTAACTCCTACCTTTTTACATCATATTAATTTGGTTCTAATAAGATGCATTTGCTTAATTACAGTATTGATTCAAAATTCATAATGATTCGGTAACAATATTTGGTCCTTGAATTTTGTGTTCAAATTGCTCAAATGACAATTTTCTTTAACTTTGAGGTACTACAGGTTTAAAGTTCATGTGCATATGTTGGTTTGTGAGCTCGAGTATCAGGCTGGCACTGATTTTTAAACAAATGTGACAAAATCAAACTGTTGGGGGTTATAGCAGCTTCCTATTCGGGGTATTAAGAAGATTTTGATGACCTTAAAATAGGGAATGTTTGATAGTTTTATATAGTAAAAGTTTGAAAATTCCAACAAGAATAACTTGGATACACGGCATGACTTGGAAAACTAGGTCAGTCCTGATGTAATACTCTAATGCAGTTGTTCCCAAACTTTTTTGATCGCAACCCAAATTACAATCTTTTGCGACCCAAAATGCAGTACCAGTATAGGGTTGCGACCTGGGGTTTGGGAACCACTGCTCTAATGTCTGTGACATTGTAAAAGCAGAAACTACAAAGTAGACTTCAGCCAAAATTTGGTCCTGGTGCAGATTCAGTTTTGAAGTTTGATTTATTATTACATTAAAAATAATTTATGACTATAATATAAATGCCTTATTGAAGGATACTGTATGCACATTAGTTTTGGCACGATTATTAATTGGTTATACATGCCATATGTTTGGGCTATTTTCCACATTTAACTTTGGGTCAGATATTTCCAAATTTTCTGAAAATTGGTGAAAATGCTGTAAACAATGGCTGCAAAAGCAACTGAAGTTCAGCATTAGTAGGAGACAAATTTTGACTATCCTACAATAAATTCACCAGTGAGACTATGCCAGCCTGTCTCTAGTCATTTCTTTGCAAATGGTTTTCTAACTCTCTTAACTGAAAAGTTCGAGTATAGAATAGACGTGCTTTAAAATCTCTGTGAAGGGCAAAAAGATTGGTTGAACATGTCTGGATGAAGGTATTTTTTCTTTTGTGTTTTCTCTATTAAAAATCCATGTCTTGCTTGTGGTACACTGCAGACAAGACAAAAATAATTCAGATAGGATTCAATACATACTTAGACTCTCAAGCTCAAGGAGTTCACTCCAAAACCTCCAAACCAATCTGTTCAGAAAATCAGTTTTGTTTGAGAAAATATAGCCCTCTTAGATGAGCTCTAGATTGATGAAGATGTCTTGCAATATATTTTTCATCATACAAACATGTGAACATTGATTTTGAAAATTGTAATACAGGATTTGGTCGGATTTTCACTGTTGCTGGTATGGACCCGTCTCTAAATTGTTTGATTTTACAAAGGTTTGGTTATTGTGTTTACAGATAGAGCACAAACTAGGTATGCATTTGCTTCTTGAATTTTTTTTATTTTGACAACTACCCTCTTTTCCAAGTCCATATTTCATCTTCATTTTATAATGCCTGATAGGTACAGAAACATTATACAATCGACTGTATAATACATGTTAAATGTTGATGTTTGATTTGAAATCGGTTGAAATGGGCTTGTAATGTACTCCTTGAGCATAAGATCCAAGTTGTGATTGATATTCTGTCTGGGTTGATTTTTAATAGCAAGAATAGAAAAAATGACTTCAATCTTGTATTTGTTTACTATATGTATTTTCAGGTGGGTCTGACCAATGTCTAAATATATTTTAAAAAAATAAATTTCTACATTGATTCATACTACTGGCTTCCATTATATTCTAAAAGTGAAAATTTTCAGTTGTCAAAAATCTAGGGAATGTGAATCTATAGTCAGATAAAAGAAAGATGCATTCATGTAAACTTGTCCAAAGCACTACACTCTGGGAACAATGTAAAATCAGATATAAAGTTCCCAATAAAGTGATAAACTCCTACCTTTTTACATCATATTAATTTGGTTCTAATAAGATGCATTTGCTTAATTACAGTATTGATTCAAAATTCATAATGATTCGGTAACAATATTTGGTCCTTGAATTTTGTGTTCAAATTGCTCAAATGACAATTTTCTTTAACTTTGAGGTACTACAGGTTTAAAGTTCATGTGCATATGTTGGTTTGTGAGCTCGAGTATCAGGCTGGCACTGATTTTTAAACAAATGTGACAAAATCAAACTGTTGGGGGTTATAGCAGCTTCCTATTCGGGGTATTAAGAAGATTTTGATGACCTTAAAATAGGGAATGTTTGATAGTTTTATATAGTAAAAGTTTGAAAATTCCAACAAGAATAACTTGGATACACGGCATGACTTGGAAAACTAGGTCAGTCCTGATGTAATACTCTAATGCAGTTGTTCCCAAACTTTTTTGATCGCAACCCAAATTACAATCTTTTGCGACCCAAAATGCAGTACCAGTATAGGGTTGCGACCTGGGGTTTGGGAACCACTGCTCTAATGTCTGTGACATTGTAAAAGCAGAAACTACAAAGTAGACTTCAGCCAAAATTTGGTCCTGGTGCAGATTCAGTTTTGAAGTTTGATTTATTATTACATTAAAAATAATTTATGACTATAATATAAATGCCTTATTGAAGGATACTGTATGCACATTAGTTTTGGCACGATTATTAATTGGTTATACATGCCATATGTTTGTTCTATTTTCCACATTTAACTTTGGGTCAGATATTTCCAAATTTTCTGAAAATTGGTGAAAATGCTGTAAACAATGGCTGCAAAAGCAACTGAAGTTCAGCATTAGTAGGAGACAAATTTTGACTATCCTACAATAAATTCACCAGTGAGACTATGCCAGCCTGTCTCTAGTCATTTCTTTGCAAATGGTTTTCTAACTCTCTTAACTGAAAAGTTCGAGTATAGAATAGACGTGCTTTAAAATCTCTGTGAAGGGCAAAAAGATTGGTTGAACATGTCTGGATGAAGGTATTTTTTCTTTTGTGTTTTCTCTATTAAAAATCCATGTCTTGCTTGTGGTACACTGCAGACAAGACAAAAATAATTCAGATAGGATTCAATACATACTTAGACTCTCAAGCTCAAGGAGTTCACTCCAAAACCTCCAAACCAATCTGTTCAGAAAATCAGTTTTGTTTGAGAAAATATAGCCCTCTTAGATGAGCTCTAGATTGATGAAGATGTCTTGCAATATATTTTTCATCATACAAACATGTGAACATTGATTTTGAAAATTGTAATACAGGATTTGGTCGGATTTTCACTGTTGCTGGTATGGACCCGTCTCTAAATTGTTTGATTTTACAAAGGTTTGGTTATTGTGTTTACAGATAGAGCACAAACTAGGTATGCATTTGCTTCTTGAATTTTTTTTATTTTGACAACTACCCTCTTTTCCAAGTCCATATTTCATCTTCATTTTATAATGCCTGATAGGTACAGAAACATTATACAATCGACTGTATAATACATGTTAAATGTTGATGTTTGATTTGAAATCGGTTGAAATGGGCTTGTAATGTACTCCTTGAGCATAAGATTCAAGTTGTGATTGATATTCTGTCTGGGTTGATTTTTAATAGCAAGAATAGAAAAAATGACTTCAATCTTGTATTTGTTTACTATATGTATTTTCAGGTGGGTCTGACCAATGTCTAAATATATTTTTTTAAAAAAAATTTCTACATTGATTCATACTACTGGCTTCCATTATATTCTAAAAGTGAACATTTTCAGTTAGTCAAAAATCTAGGGAATTTGAATCTATAGTCAGATAAAAGAAAGATGCATTCATGTAAACTTGTCCAAAGCACTACACTCTGGGAACAATGTAAAATCAGATATAAAGTTCCCAATAAAGTGATAAACTCCTACCTTTTTACATCATATTAATTTGGTTCTAATAAGATGCATTTGCTTAATTACAGTATTGATTCAAAATTCATAATGATTCGGTAACAATATTTGGTCCTTGAATTTTGTGTTCAAATTGCTCAAATGACAATTTTCTTTAACTTTGAGGTACTACAGGTTTAAAGTTCATGTGCATATGTTGGTTTGTGAGCTCGAGTATCAGGCTGGCACTGATTTTTAAACAAATGTGACAAAATCAAACTGTTGGGGGTTATAGCAGCTTCCTATTCGGGGTATTAAGAAGATTTTGATGACCTTAAAATAGGGAATGTTTGATAGTTTTATATAGTAAAAGTTTGAAAATTCCAACAAGAATAACTTGGATACACGGCATGACTTGGAAAACTAGGTCAGTCCTGATGTAATACTCTAATGCAGTTGTTCCCAAACTTTTTTGATCGCAACCCAAATTACAATCTTTTGCGACCCAAAATGCAGTACCAGTATAGGGTTGCGACCTGGGGTTTGGGAACCACTGCTCTAATGTCTGTGACATTGTAAAAGCAGAAACTACAAAGTAGACTTCAGCCAAAATTTGGTCCTGGTGCAGATTCAGTTTTGAAGTTTGATTTATTATTACATTAAAAATAATTTATGACTATAATATAAATGCCTTATTGAAGGATACTGTATGCACATTAGTTTTGGCACGATTATTAATTGGTTATACATGCCATATGTTTGTTCTATTTTCCACATTTAACTTTGGGTCAGATATTTCCAAATTTTCTGAAAATTGGTGAAAATGCTGTAAACAATGGCTGCAAAAGCAACTGAAGTTCAGCATTAGTAGGAGACAAATTTTGACTATCCTACAATAAATTCACCAGTGAGACTATGCCAGCCTGTCTCTAGTCATTTCTTTGCAAATGGTTTTCTAACTCTCTTAACTGAAAAGTTCGAGTATAGAATAGACGTGCTTTAAAATCTCTGTGAAGGGCAAAAAGATTGGTTGAACATGTCTGGATGAAGGTATTTTTTCTTTTGTGTTTTCTCTATTAAAAATCCATGTCTTGCTTGTGGTACACTGCAGACAAGACAAAAATAATTCAGATAGGATTCAATACATACTTAGACTCTCAAGCTCAAGGAGTTCACTCCAAAACCTCCAAACCAATCTGTTCAGAAAATCAGTTTTGTTTGAGAAAATATAGCCCTCTTAGATGAGCTCTAGATTGATGAAGATGTCTTGCAATATATTTTTCATCATACAAACATGTGAACATTGATTTTGAAAATTGTAATACAGGATTTGGTCGGATTTTCACTGTTGCTGGTATGGACCCGTCTCTAAATTGTTTGATTTTACAAAGGTTTGGTTATTGTGTTTACAGATAGAGCACAAACTAGGTATGCATTTGCTTCTTGAATTTTTTTTATTTTGACAACTACCCTCTTTTCCAAGTCCATATTTCATCTTCATTTTATAATGCCTGATAGGTACAGAAACATTATACAATCGACTGTATAATACATGTTAAATGTTGATGTTTGATTTGAAATCGGTTGAAATGGGCTTGTAATGTACTCCTTGAGCATAAGATTCAAGTTGTGATTGATATTCTGTCTGGGTTGATTTTTAATAGCAAGAATAGAAAAAATGACTTCAATCTTGTATTTGTTTACTATATGTATTTTCAGGTGGGTCTGACCAATGTCTAAATATATTTTTAAAAAAAAATTTCTACATCGATTGATATTACTGGCTTCCATTATATTCTAAAAGTGAACATTTTCAGTTAGTCAAAAATCTAGGTAATGTGAATCTATAGTCAGATAAAAGAAAGATGCATTCATGTAAACTTGTCCAAAGCACTACACTCTGGGAACAATGTAAAATCAGATATAAAGTTCCCAATAAAGTGATAAACTCCTACCTTTTTACATCATATTAATTTGGTTCTAATAAGATGCATTTGCTTAATTACAGTATTGATTCAAAATTCATAATGATTCGGTAACAATATTTGGTCCTTGAATTTTGTGTTCAAATTGCTCAAATGACAATTTTCTTTAACTTTGAGGTACTACAGGTTTAAAGTTCATGTGCATATGTTGGTTTGTGAGCTCGAGTATCAGGCTGGCACTGATTTTTAAACAAATGTGACAAAATCAAACTGTTGGGGGTTATAGCAGCTTCCTATTCGGGGTATTAAGAAGATTTTGATGACCTTAAAATAGGGAATGTTTGATAGTTTTATATAGTAAAAGTTTGAAAATTCCAACAAGAATAACTTGGATACACGGCATGACTTGGAAAACTAGGTCAGTCCTGATGTAATACTCTAATGCAGTTGTTCCCAAACTTTTTTGATCGCAACCCAAATTACAATCTTTTGCGACCCAAAATGCAGTACCAGTATAGGGTTGCGACCTGGGGTTTGGGAACCACTGCTCTAATGTCTGTGACATTGTAAAAGCAGAAACTACAAAGTAGACTTCAGCCAAAATTTGGTCCTGGTGCAGATTCAGTTTTGAAGTTTGATTTATTATTACATTAAAAATAATTTATGACTATAATATAAATGCCTTATTGAAGGATACTGTATGCACATTAGTTTTGGCACGATTATTAATTGGTTATACATGCCATATGTTTGTTCTATTTTCCACATTTAACTTTGGGTCAGATATTTCCAAATTTTCTGAAAATTGGTGAAAATGCTGTAAACAATGGCTGCAAAAGCAACTGAAGTTCAGCATTAGTAGGAGACAAATTTTGACTATCCTACAATAAATTCACCAGTGAGACTATGCCAGCCTGTCTCTAGTCATTTCTTTGCAAATGGTTTTCTAACTCTCTTAACTGAAAAGTTCGAGTATAGAATAGACGTGCTTTAAAATCTCTGTGAAGGGCAAAAAGATTGGTTGAACATGTCTGGATGAAGGTATTTTTTCTTTTGTGTTTTCTCTATTAAAAATCCATGTCTTGCTTGTGGTACACTGCAGACAAGACAAAAATAATTCAGATAGGATTCAATACATACTTAGACTCTCAAGCTCAAGGAGTTCACTCCAAAACCTCCAAACCAATCTGTTCAGAAAATCAGTTTTGTTTGAGAAAATATAGCCCTCTTAGATGAGCTCTAGATTGATGAAGATGTCTTGCAATATATTTTTCATCATACAAACATGTGAACATTGATTTTGAAAATTGTAATACAGGATTTGGTCGGATTTTCACTGTTGCTGGTATGGACCCGTCTCTAAATTGTTTGATTTTACCAAGGTTTGGTTATTGTGTTTACAGATAGAGCACAAACTAGGTATGCATTTGCTTCTTGAATTTTTTTTATTTTGACAACTACCCTCTTTTCCAAGTCCATATTTCATCTTCATTTTATAATGCCTGATAGGTACAGAAACATTATACAATCGACTGTATAATACATGTTAAATGTTGATGTTTGATTTGAAATCGGTTGAAATGGGCTTGTAATGTACTCCTTGAGCATAAGATTCAAGTTGTGATTGATATTCTGTCTGGGTTGATTTTTAATAGCAAGAATAGAAAAAATGACTTCAATCTTGTATTTGTTTACTATATGTATTTTCAGGTGGGTCTGACCAATGTCTAAATATATTTTTTTTTTAAAAATTTCTACATTGATTCATACTACTGGCTTCCATTATATTCTAAAAGTGAACATTTTCAGTTAGTTAAAAATCTAGGGAATGTGAATCTATAGTCAGATAAAAGAAAGATGCATTCATATAAACTTGTCCAAAGCACTACACTCTGGGAACAATGTAAAATCAGATATAAAGTTCCCAATAAAGTGATAAACTCCTACCTTTTTACATCATATTAATTTGGTTCTAATAAGATGCATTTGCTTAATTACAGTATTGATTCAAAATTCATAATGATTCGGTAACAATATTTGGTCCTTGAATTTTGTGTTCAAATTGCTCAAATGACAATTTTCTTTAACTTTGAGGTACTACAGGTTTAAAGTTCATGTGCATATGTTGGTTTGTGAGCTCGAGTATCAGGCTGGCACTGATTTTTAAACAAATGTGACAAAATCAAACTGTTGGGGGTTATAGCAGCTTCCTATTCGGGGTATTAAGAAGATTTTGATGACCTTAAAATAGGGAATGTTTGATAGTTTTATATAGTAAAAGTTTGAAAATTCCAACAAGAATAACTTGGATACACGGCATGACTTGGAAAACTAGGTCAGTCCTGATGTAATACTCTAATGCAGTTGTTCCCAAACTTTTTTGATCGCAACCCAAATTACAATCTTTTGCGACCCAAAATGCAGTACCAGTATAGGGTTGCGACCTGGGGTTTGGGAACCACTGCTCTAATGTCTGTGACATTGTAAAAGCAGAAACTACAAAGTAGACTTCAGCCAAAATTTGGTCCTGGTGCAGATTCAGTTTTGAAGTTTGATTTATTATTACATTAAAAATAATTTATGACTATAATATAAATGCCTTATTGAAGGATACTGTATGCACATTAGTTTTGGCACGATTATTAATTGGTTATACATGCCATATGTTTGGGCTATTTTCCACATTTAACTTTGGGTCAGATATTTCCAAATTTTCTGAAAATTGGTGAAAATGCTGTAAACAATGGCTGCAAAAGCAACTGAAGTTCAGCATTAGTAGGAGACAAATTTTGACTATCCTACAATAAATTCACCAGTGAGACTATGCCAGCCTGTCTCTAGTCATTTCTTTGCAAATGGTTTTCTAACTCTCTTAACTGAAAAGTTCGAGTATAGAATAGACGTGCTTTAAAATCTCTGTGAAGGGCAAAAAGATTGGTTGAACATGTCTGGATGAAGGTATTTTTTCTTTTGTGTTTTCTCTATTAAAAATCCATGTCTTGCTTGTGGTACACTGCAGACAAGACAAAAATAATTCAGATAGGATTCAATACATACTTAGACTCTCAAGCTCAAGGAGTTCACTCCAAAACCTCCAAACCAATCTGTTCAGAAAATCAGTTTTGTTTGAGAAAATATAGCCCTCTTAGATGAGCTCTAGATTGATGAAGATGTCTTGCAATATATTTTTCATCATACAAACATGTGAACATTGATTTTGAAAATTGTAATACAGGATTTGGTCGGATTTTCACTGTTGCTGGTATGGACCCGTCTCTAAATTGTTTGATTTTACAAAGGTTTGGTTATTGTGTTTACAGATAGAGCACAAACTAGGTATGCATTTGCTTCTTGAATTTTTTTTATTTTGACAACTACCCTCTTTTCCAAGTCCATATTTCATCTTCATTTTATAATGCCTGATAGGTACAGAAACATTATACAATCGACTGTATAATACATGTTAAATGTTGATGTTTGATTTGAAATCGGTTGAAATGGGCTTGTAATGTACTCCTTGAGCATAAGATTCAAGTTGTGATTGATATTCTGTCTGGGTTGATTTTTAATAGCAAGAATAGAAAAAAGGACTTCAATCTTGTATTTGTTTACTGTATGTATTTTCAGGTGGGTCTGACCAATGTCTAAATATATTTTTTTTTAAAAAATTCGACATTGATTGATTTTACTGGTTTCCATTATATTCTAAAAGTGAAAATTTTCAGTTAGTCAAAAATCTAGGGAATTTGAATCTATAGTCAGATAAAAGAAAGATGCATTCATGTAAACTTGTTGAAAGCACTACACTCTGGGAACAATGTAAAATCAGATATAAAGTTCCCAATAAAGTGATAAACTCCTACCTTTTTACATCATATTAATTTGGTTCTAATAAGATGCATTTGCTTAATTACAGTATTGATTCAAAATTCATAATGATTCGGTAACAATATTTGGTCCTTGAATTTTGTGTTCAAATTGCTCAAATGACAATTTTCTTTAACTTTGAGGTACTACAGGTTTAAAGTTCATGTGCATATGTTGGTTTGTGAGCTCGAGTATCAGGCTGGCACTGATTTTTAAACAAATGTGACAAAATCAAACTGTTGGGGGTTATAGCAGCTTCCTATTCGGGGTATTAAGAAGATTTTGATGACCTTAAAATAGGGAATGTTTGATAGTTTTATATAGTAAAAGTTTGAAAATTCCAACAAGAATAACTTGGATACACGGCATGACTTGGAAAACTAGGTCAGTCCTGATGTAATACTCTAATGCAGTTGTTCCCAAACTTTTTTGATCGCAACCCAAATTACAATCTTTTGCGACCCAAAATGCAGTACCAGTATAGGGTTGCGACCTGGGGTTTGGGAACCACTGCTCTAATGTCTGTGACATTGTAAAAGCAGAAACTACAAAGTAGACTTCAGCCAAAATTTGGTCCTGGTGCAGATTCAGTTTTGAAGTTTGATTTATTATTACATTAAAAATAATTTATGACTATAATATAAATGCCTTATTGAAGGATACTGTATGCACATTAGTTTTGGCACGATTATTAATTGGTTATACATGCCATATGTTTGTTCTATTTTCCACATTTAACTTTGGGTCAGATATTTCCAAATTTTCTGAAAATTGGTGAAAATGCTGTAAACAATGGCTGCAAAAGCAACTGAAGTTCAGCATTAGTAGGAGACAAATTTTGACTATCCTACAATAAATTCACCAGTGAGACTATGCCAGCCTGTCTCTAGTCATTTCTTTGCAAATGGTTTTCTAACTCTCTTAACTGAAAAGTTCGAGTATAGAATAGACGTGCTTTAAAATCTCTGTGAAGGGCAAAAAGATTGGTTGAACATGTCTGGATGAAGGTATTTTTTCTTTTGTGTTTTCTCTATTAAAAATCCATGTCTTGCTTGTGGTACACTGCAGACAAGACAAAAATAATTCAGATAGGATTCAATACATACTTAGACTCTCAAGCTCAAGGAGTTCACTCCAAAACCTCCAAACCAATCTGTTCAGAAAATCAGTTTTGTTTGAGAAAATATAGCCCTCTTAGATGAGCTCTAGATTGATGAAGATGTCTTGCAATATATTTTTCATCATACAAACATGTGAACATTGATTTTGAAAATTGTAATACAGGATTTGGTCGGATTTTCACTGTTGCTGGTATGGACCCGTCTCTAAATTGTTTGATTTTACAAAGGTTTGGTTATTGTGTTTACAGATAGAGCACAAACTAGGTATGCATTTGCTTCTTGACTTTTTTTTATTTTGACAACTACCCTCTTTTCCAAGTCCATATTTCATCTTCATTTTATAATGCCTGATAGGTACAGAAACATTATACAATCGACTGTATAATACATGTTAAATGTTGATGTTTGATTTGAAATCGGTTGAAATGGGCTTGTAATGTACTCCTTGAGCATAAGATCCAAGTTGTGATTGATATTCTGTCTGGGTTGATTTTTAATAGCAAGAATAGAAAAAATGACTTCAATCTTGTATTTGTTTACTATATGTATTTTCAGGTGGGTCTGACCAATGTCTAAATATATAAAATTTGTTTTTTTTTCTACATTGATTGATATTACTGGTTTCCATTATATTCTAAAAGTGAAAATTTTCAGTTGTCAAAAATCTAGGGAATGTGAATCTATAGTCAGATAAAAGAAAGATGCATTCATGTAAACTTGTCCAAAGCACTACACTCTGGGAACAATGTAAAATCAGATATAAAGTTCCCAATAAAGTGATAAACTCCTACCTTTTTGCATCATATTAATTTGGTTCTAATAAGATGCATTTGCTTAATTACAGTATTGATTTAAAATTCATAATAATTCGGTAACAATATTTGGTCCTTGAATTTTGTGTTCAAATTGCTCAAATGACAATTTTCTTTAACTTTGAGGTACTACAGGTTTAAAGTTCATGTGCATATGTTGGTTTGTGAGCTCGAGTATCAGGCTGGCACTGATTTTTAAACAAATGTGACAAAATCAAACTGTTGGGGGTTATAGCAGCTTCCTATTCGGGGTATTAAGAAGATTTTGATGACCTTAAAATAGGGAATGTTTGATAGTTTTATATAGTAAAAGTTTGAAAATTCCAACAAGAATAACTTGGATACACGGCATGACTTGGAAAACTAGGTCAGTCCTGATGTAATACTCTAATGCAGTTGTTCCCAAACTTTTTTGATCGCAACCCAAATTACAATCTTTTGCGACCCAAAATGCAGTACCAGTATAGGGTTGCGACCTGGGGTTTGGGAACCACTGCTCTAATGTCTGTGACATTGTAAAAGCAGAAACTACAAAGTAGACTTCAGCCAAAATTTGGTCCTGGTGCAGATTCAGTTTTGAAGTTTGATTTATTATTACATTAAAAATAATTTATGACTATAATATAAATGCCTTATTGAAGGATACTGTATGCACATTAGTTTTGGCACGATTATTAATTGGTTATACATGCCATATGTTTGTTCTATTTTCCACATTTAACTTTGGGTCAGATATTTCCAAATTTTCTGAAAATTGGTGAAAATGCTGTAAACAATGGCTGCAAAAGCAACTGAAGTTCAGCATTAGTAGGAGACAAATTTTGACTATCCTACAATAAATTCACCAGTGAGACTATGCCAGCCTGTCTCTAGTCATTTCTTTGCAAATGGTTTTCTAACTCTCTTAACTGAAAAGTTCGAGTATAGAATAGACGTGCTTTAAAATCTCTGTGAAGGGCAAAAAGATTGGTTGAACATGTCTGGATGAAGGTATTTTTTCTTTTGTGTTTTCTCTATTAAAAATCCATGTCTTGCTTGTGGTACACTGCAGACAAGACAAAAATAATTCAGATAGGATTCAATACATACTTAGACTCTCAAGCTCAAGGAGTTCACTCCAAAACCTCCAAACCAATCTGTTCAGAAAATCAGTTTTGTTTGAGAAAATATAGCCCTCTTAGATGAGCTCTAGATTGATGAAGATGTCTTGCAATATATTTTTCATCATACAAACATGTGAACATTGATTTTGAAAATTGTAATACAGGATTTGGTCGGATTTTCACTGTTGCTGGTATGGAACAGTCTGTAAATTGTTTGATTTTACCAAGGTTTGGTTATTGTGTTTACAGATAGAGCACAAAGTAGGTATGCATTTGCTTCTTGAATTTTTTTTATTTTGACAACTACCCTCTTTTCCAAGTCCATATTTCATCTTCATTTTATAATGCCTGATAGGTACAGAAACATTATACAATCGACTGTATAATACATGTTAAATGTTGATGTTTGATTTGAAATCGGTTGAAATGGGCTTGTAATGTACTCCTTGAGCATAAGATTCAAGCTGTGATTGATATTCTGTCTGGGTTGATTTTTAATAGCAAGAATAGAAAAAATGACTTCAATCTTGTATTTGTTTACTATATGTATTTTCAGGTGGGTCTGACCAATGTCTAAATATATTTGTTTTAAAAAATTTTTTACATTGATTCATACTACTGGCTTCCATTATATTCTAAAAGTGAACATTTTCAGTTAGTTAAAAATCTAGGGAATTTGAATCTATAGTCAGATAAAAGAAAGATGCATTCATATAAACTTGTCCAAAGCACTACACTCTGGGAACAATGTAAAATCAGATATAAAGTTCCCAATAAAGTGATAAACTCCTACCTTTTTACATCATATTAATTTGGTTCTAATAAGATGCATTTGCTTAATTACAGTATTGATTCAAAATTCATAATGATTCGGTAACAATATTTGGTCCTTGAATTTTGTGTTCAAATTGCTCAAATGACAATTTTCTTTAACTTTGAGGTACTACAGGTTTAAAGTTCATGTGCATATGTTGGTTTGTGAGCTCGAGTATCAGGCTGGCACTGATTTTTAAACAAATGTGACAAAATCAAACTGTTGGGGGTTATAGCAGCTTCCTATTCGGGGTATTAAGAAGATTTTGATGACCTTAAAATAGGGAATGTTTGATAGTTTTATATAGTAAAAGTTTGAAAATTCCAACAAGAATAACTTGGATACACGGCATGACTTGGAAAACTAGGTCAGTCCTGATGTAATACTCTAATGCAGTTGTTCCCAAACTTTTTTGATCGCAACCCAAATTACAATCTTTTGCGACCCAAAATGCAGTACCAGTATAGGGTTGCGACCTGGGGTTTGGGAACCACTGCTCTAATGTCTGTGACATTGTAAAAGCAGAAACTACAAAGTAGACTTCAGCCAAAATTTGGTCCTGGTGCAGATTCAGTTTTGAAGTTTGATTTATTATTACATTAAAAATAATTTATGACTATAATATAAATGCCTTATTGAAGGATACTGTATGCACATTAGTTTTGGCACGATTATTAATTGGTTATACATGCCATATGTTTGTTCTATTTTCCACATTTAACTTTGGGTCAGATATTTCCAAATTTTCTGAAAATTGGTGAAAATGCTGTAAACAATGGCTGCAAAAGCAACTGAAGTTCAGCATTAGTAGGAGACAAATTTTGACTATCCTACAATAAATTCACCAGTGAGACTATGCCAGCCTGTCTCTAGTCATTTCTTTGCAAATGGTTTTCTAACTCTCTTAACTGAAAAGTTCGAGTATAGAATAGACGTGCTTTAAAATCTCTGTGAAGGGCAAAAAGATTGGTTGAACATGTCTGGATGAAGGTATTTTTTCTTTTGTGTTTTCTCTATTAAAAATCCATGTCTTGCTTGTGGTACACTGCAGACAAGACAAAAATAATTCAGATAGGATTCAATACATACTTAGACTCTCAAGCTCAAGGAGTTCACTCCAAAACCTCCAAACCAATCTGTTCAGAAAATCAGTTTTGTTTGAGAAAATATAGCCCTCTTAGATGAGCTCTAGATTGATGAAGATGTCTTGCAATATATTTTTCATCATACAAACATGTGAACATTGATTTTGAAAATTGTAATACAGGATTTGGTCGGATTTTCACTGTTGCTGGTATGGACCCGTCTCTAAATTGTTTGATTTTACCAAGGTTTGGTTATTGTGTTTACAGATAGAGCACAAACTAGGTATGCATTTGCTTCTTGAATTTTTTTTATTTTGACAACTACCCTCTTTTCCAAGTCCATATTTCATCTTCATTTTATAATGCCTGATAGGTACAGAAACATTATACAATCGACTGTATAATACATGTTAAATGTTGATGTTTGATTTGAAATCGGTTGAAATGGGCTTGTAATGTACTCCTTGAGCATAAGATTCAAGCTGTGATTGATATTCTGTCTGGGTTGATTTTTAATAGCAAGAATAGAAAAAATGACTTCAATCTTGTATTTGTTTACTATATGTATTTTCAGGTGGGTCTGACCAATGTCTAAATATATTTGTTTTAAAAAAATTTCTACATTGATTCATACTACTGGCTTCCATTATATTCTAAAAGTGAACATTTTCAGTTAGTTAAAAATCTAGGGAATTTGAATCTATAGTCAGATAAAAGAAAGATGCATTCATATAAACTTGTCCAAAGCACTACACTCTGGGAACAATGTAAAATCAGATATAAAGTTCCCAATAAAGTGATAAACTCCTACCTTTTTACATCATATTAATTTGGTTCTAATAAGATGCATTTGCTTAATTACAGTATTGATTCAAAATTCATAATGATTCGGTAACAATATTTGGTCCTTGAATTTTGTGTTCAAATTGCTCAAATGACAATTTTCTTTAACTTTGAGGTACTACAGGTTTAAAGTTCATGTGCATATGTTGGTTTGTGAGCTCGAGTATCAGGCTGGCACTGATTTTTAAACAAATGTGACAAAATCAAACTGTTGGGGTTTATAGCAGCTTCCTATTCGGGGTATTAAGAAGATTTTGATGACCTTAAAATAGGGAATGTTTGATAGTTTTATATAGTAAAAGTTTGAAAATTCCAACAAGAATAACTTGGATACACGGCATGACTTGGAAAACTAGGTCAGTCCTGATGTAATACTCTAATGCAGTTGTTCCCAAACTTTTTTGATCGCAACCCAAATTACAATCTTTTGCGACCCAAAATGCAGTACCAGTATAGGGTTGCGACCTGGGGTTTGGGAACCACTGCTCTAATGTCTGTGACATTGTAAAAGCAGAAACTACAAAGTAGACTTCAGCCAAAATTTGGTCCTGGTGCAGATTCAGTTTTGAAGTTTGATTTATTATTACATTAAAAATAATTTATGACTATAATATAAATGCCTTATTGAAGGATACTGTATGCACATTAGTTTTGGCACGATTATTAATTGGTTATACATGCCATATGTTTGTTCTATTTTCCACATTTAACTTTGGGTCAGATATTTCCAAATTTTCTGAAAATTGGTGAAAATGCTGTAAACAATGGCTGCAAAAGCAACTGAAGTTCAGCATTAGTAGGAGACAAATTTTGACTATCCTACAATAAATTCACCAGTGAGACTATGCCAGCCTGTCTCTAGTCATTTCTTTGCAAATGGTTTTCTAACTCTCTTAACTGAAAAGTTCGAGTATAGAATAGACGTGCTTTAAAATCTCTGTGAAGGGCAAAAAGATTGGTTGAACATGTCTGGATGAAGGTATTTTTTCTTTTGTGTTTTCTCTATTAAAAATCCATGTCTTGCTTGTGGTACACTGCAGACAAGACAAAAATAATTCAGATAGGATTCAATACATACTTAGACTCTCAAGCTCAAGGAGTTCACTCCAAAACCTCCAAACCAATCTGTTCAGAAAATCAGTTTTGTTTGAGAAAATATAGCCCTCTTAGATGAGCTCTAGATTGATGAAGATGTCTTGCAATATATTTTTCATCATACAAACATGTGAACATTGATTTTGAAAATTGTAATACAGGATTTGGTCGGATTTTCACTGTTGCTGGTATGGACCCGTCTCTAAATTGTTTGATTTTACAAAGGTTTGGTTATTGTGTTTACAGATAGAGCACAAACTAGGTATGCATTTGCTTCTTGACTTTTTTTTATTTTGACAACTACCCTCTTTTCCAAGTCCATATTTCATCTTCATTTTATAATGCCTGATAGGTACAGAAACATTATACAATCGACTGTATAATACATGTTAAATGTTGATGTTTGATTTGAAATCGGTTGAAATGGGCTTGTAATGTACTCCTTGAGCATAAGATCCAAGTTGTGATTGATATTCTGTCTGGGTTGATTTTTAATAGCAAGAATAGAAAAAATGACTTCAATCTTGTATTTGTTTACTATATGTATTTTCAGGTGGGTCTGACCAATGTCTAAATATATAAAATTTGTTTTTTTTTTCTACATTGATTGATATTACTGGTTTCCATTATATTCTAAAAGTGAAAATTTTCAGTTGTCAAAAATCTAGGGAATGTGAATCTATAGTCAGATAAAAGAAAGATGCATTCATGTAAACTTGTCCAAAGCACTACACTCTGGGAACAATGTAAAATCAGATATAAAGTTCCCAATAAAGTGATAAACTCCTACCTTTTTGCATCATATTAATTTGGTTCTAATAAGATGCATTTGCTTAATTACAGTATTGATTTAAAATTCATAATAATTCGGTAACAATATTTGGTCCTTGAATTTTGTGTTCAAATTGCTCAAATGACAATTTTCTTTAACTTTGAGGTACTACAGGTTTAAAGTTCATGTGCATATGTTGGTTTGTGAGCTCGAGTATCAGGCTGGCACTGATTTTTAATCAAATGTGACAAAATCAAACTGTTGGGGGTTATAGCAGCTTCCTATTCGGGGTATTAAGAAGATTTTGATGACCTTAAAATAGGGAATGTTTGATAGTTTTATATAGTAAAAGTTTGAAAATTCCAACAAGAATAACTTGGATACACGGCATGACTTGGAAAACTAGGTCAGTCCTGATGTAATACTCTAATGCAGTTGTTCCCAAACTTTTTTGATCGCAACCCAAATTACAATCTTTTGCGACCCAAAATGCAGTACCAGTATAGGGTTGCGACCTGGGGTTTGGGAACCACTGCTCTAATGTCTGTGACATTGTAAAAGCAGAAACTACAAAGTAGACTTCAGCCAAAATTTGGTCCTGGTGCAGATTCAGTTTTGAAGTTTGATTTATTATTACATTAAAAATAATTTATGACTATAATATAAATGCCTTATTGAAGGATACTGTATGCACATTAGTTTTGGCACGATTATTAATTGGTTATACATGCCATATGTTTGTTCTATTTTCCACATTTAACTTTGGGTCAGATATTTCCAAATTTTCTGAAAATTGGTGAAAATGCTGTAAACAATGGCTGCAAAAGCAACTGAAGTTCAGCATTAGTAGGAGACAAATTTTGACTATCCTACAATAAATTCACCAGTGAGACTATGCCAGCCTGTCTCTAGTCATTTCTTTGCAAATGGTTTTCTAACTCTCTTAACTGAAAAGTTCGAGTATAGAATAGACGTGCTTTAAAATCTCTGTGAAGGGCAAAAAGATTGGTTGAACATGTCTGGATGAAGGTATTTTTTCTTTTGTGTTTTCTCTATTAAAAATCCATGTCTTGCTTGTGGTACACTGCAGACAAGACAAAAATAATTCAGATAGGATTCAATACATACTTAGACTCTCAAGCTCAAGGAGTTCACTCCAAAACCTCCAAACCAATCTGTTCAGAAAATCAGTTTTGTTTGAGAAAATATAGCCCTCTTAGATGAGCTCTAGATTGATGAAGATGTCTTGCAATATATTTTTCATCATACAAACATGTGAACATTGATTTTGAAAATTGTAATACAGGATTTGGTCGGATTTTCACTGTTGCTGGTATGGAACAGTCTGTAAATTGTTTGATTTTACCAAGGTTTGGTTATTGTGTTTACAGATAGAGCACAAACTAGGTATGCATTTGCTTCTTGAATTTTTTTTATTTTGACAACTACCCTCTTTTCCAAGTCCATATTTCATCTTCATTTTATAATGCCTGATAGGTACAGAAACATTATACAATCGACTGTATAATACATGTTAAATGTTGATGTTTGATTTGAAATCGGTTGAAATGGGCTTGTAATGTACTCCTTGAGCATAAGATTCAAGTTGTGATTGATATTCTGTCTGGGTTGATTTTTAATAGTAAGAATAGAAAAAATGACTTCAATCTTGTATTTGTTTACTATATGTATTTTCAGGTGGGTCTGACCAATGTCTAAATTTATTTTTTTTTTTAAAATTTCTACATTGATTCATACTACTGTCTTCCATTATATTCTAAAAGTGAACATTTTCAGTTAGTCAAAAATCTAGGGAATGTGAATCTATAGTCAGATAAAAAGAAAGATGCATTCATGTAAACTTGTCCAAAGCACTACACTCTGGGAACAATGTAAAATCAGATATAAAGTTCCCAATAAAGTGATTAACTCCTACCTTTTTACATCATATTAATTTGGTTCTAATAAGATGCATTTGCTTAATTACAGTATTGATTCAAAATTCATAATGATTCGGTAACAATATTTGGTCCTTGAATTTTGTGTTCAAATTGCTCAAATGACAATTTTCTTTAACTTTGAGGTACTACAGGTTTAAAGTTCATGTGCATATGTTGGTTTGTGAGGTCGAGTATCAGGCTGGCACTGATTTTTAAACAAATGTGACAAAATCAAACTGTTGGGGGTTATAGCAGCTTCCTATTCGGGGTATTAAGAAGATTTTGATGACCTTAAAATAGGGAATGTTTGATAGTTTTATATAGTAAAAGTTTGAAAATTCCAACAAGAATAACTTGGATACACGGCATGACTTGGAAAACTAGCTCAGTCCTGATGTAATACTCTAATGCAGTTGTTACCCAAACTTTTTTGATCGCAACCCAAATTACAATCTTTTGCGACCCTAAATGCAGTACCAGTATAGGGTTGCGACCTGGGGTTTGGGAACCACTGCTCTAATGTCTGTGACATTGTAAAAGCAGAAACTACAAAGTAGACTTCAGCCAAAATTTGGTCCTGGTGCAGATTCAGTTTTGAAGTTTGATTTATTATTACATTAAAAATAATTTATGACTATAATATAAATGCCTTATTGAAGGATACTGTATGCACATTAGTTTTGGCACGATTATTAATTGGTTATACATGCCATATGTTTGTTCTATTTTCCACATTTAACTTTGGGTCAGATAT